>JBAJNP010014931.1:0-10455 GCA_036877545.1 Yasuhikotakia modesta | reverse complement strand
TGTGTGTGTGTGTGTGATGTGTGTGTGATGTGTGTGTGATGTGTGATGTGAGTTTCTATTCATATTTAGTGGTCCAGGAAAAAAGAAGCATATAATTGCATCGTTTACCTGATATTTTATGCTTGTCCTTGAATAAGAAACATTCACGAGAGTCTGTATGATGGTACTGGTTCTACTGACGCAAACCGAGTCTGAATCTCAGAGACTTTATTATCAGACAAAGCTGCTAATTTGCTGTATGAAAGATCGCGGGCGTCGGCGCGGCGCGGGAGAATATCGCGCAGGTCTGGAGACGCGTCCAGAATAACAAACGTACCATTAGTGAGGATGTGTGAATGAACACTGCTGACACCTGCTGCCCTCATCCAGCGTCTCTCTCTCACACACACACACTCTCACACACTCACTCACACACACACACACACACTCTCACACACACACATCACACACTCACTCACACACACTCACACACTCTCTCACACACTCACACACACACACACACACATCACACACACACACACACTCACACACACTCACACACACTCTCTCACACACACACTCACACACACACTCACATATTTGACCTATATCTACATTATACATTTATAATGTGCCGTTTAGCTATAGCTGTGCATCTGTGCGCTTCGGTTCACTGTTTAACTCAATACACTGGAGTAAAATAATGGATAAAATAATGGATATCATAAGAGGACAAATAAAGACTTCAGGCGTTCTCTCGGTTTATTCTCAGTTGTGTAGAAGTTACCAAATGAACACATAAAGAAATGACAGAGTCTTTAACACTGACTCTTACAATTAAAGCCAATATCAGAGCCATTAGCCACATTAATGCAGAACGACTCCAGCAAACATCACGACACGATTACAGGCCGGAGCGATTTGAAAAACGTCCTTTTCATTTCATAAAGGCTCCATAACAAATAATAAATGGACCTTTTAATAAACGGATCAATGTTCAGGCAGCCGCTGAACTAATTCTAATTATATTCTAGTGTATCAGAACTCATTTATCAATGAATTAAACATTAGAATATATGAGGAGCTCCTTCTGAGAAAACAACACAACACTGAAAGATTATTTGTGGGCAGAATTTATATCATATGACTACAATATAAATAAGCTAATACACCAAAACAAAATCATATGCAACATTAAACAATACAAATAAAATCATTCAGTAGCAATTCATTTTAAATCTAAAGATCTAATCTAAAATGAGTAAAAGTATGTTCAGGGTTAAAGTCACATATCACAGATCCAGACCCAGTTTTATTCAGATGAGCGATCAGACACAGAACTCTCTGGTTGTTGTTTATCTGTCACAAATATTTCAGAGTATTTGATAGTTTCTACAGTTAAGGTCTGAACCGCTACATCTGGATCAGGACCGCAATCATCTTAAATGTGATATTTTGCATATTTGCATAATAAGGAAATTGGTAGAAAATTGTGTTCAGCCATTTGTGACCAATCTTATGAATTTTAGGAAATTGAAAGGTCCCTTGCAGTTCTCGCGAGAACAGCTGATGTTTTCTGAGACGTATCACTCATCCACTCAGATGATGGCCGACATTTCATGGGGTGTTACGCCATAATGATGATGATGATGCTGCATTCAAACCATCAGCCACCTTCATCTGCACCTTCATCCCACGCTGCCAGTTCACACAGAGATGATATGCAAAAAAACCTGGAAAAACACAAGAGCATTTAGTGTCACTGCAGAACATTAATAAATAATCATAATGTTCATCAACAGCATGTGTGTGTGAGTTTTTATGAGTGGAGGATGAGGGATGGAGAGAGAGGTGTGTGTGTTTATGAGTGGAGGATGAGGGATGGAGAGAAAGAGAGGTGTGTGTGTTTATGAGTGGAGGATGAGGGATGGAGAGAAAGAGAGGTGTGTGTGTTTATGAGTGGAGGATGAGGGATGGAGAGAAAGAGAGGTGTGTGTGTGTGTGGGGGGGGATAGATAAAGATGTACAGCAACATCCACCAATGACAGCCTGTAAAAGATGACAGGTGAGGATGGGTGTAGTTGAGAGGCTGTGCAAACATAAAACAGTCCCTTAAGAACACACACACACACAGAAAGAGAGAAAGAGAGAGAGTTCATGAGTGTATTCCTCAGCAGGTAATTTTCACAGAGCACAAACCTGTGCAAACCCAGGATGCGCAGCGTGTCCACAAACACGCAGCAGCACAAACACGCAGCAGCACAAACACGCAGCAGTACAAACACGCAGCAGCACAAACACGCAGCAGCACAAACACGCAGCAGCACAAACACGCAGCAGCACAAACACGCAGCAGCACAAACAGTGGTGTTCTCTCAGTGTGTTCAGTTAATGGCACTGAAACAGCTCAGTGGACGAGTGCAGATGTGTTTGATACAAATAGTCATTTTCCTATTTGCTGCCTCATTGACTTTGATGAATGATGGGAGTTTGGGAAGACATGATGAATGGCACTGCATGCCCTATTGATTCTCCTCCTTCATTACTGCTGCATCCCAGCTGCCTCTCACTCTCTCCAGAGAGGGAGGTTTATTTAGAAGTGAGAGAGGCCAGAGTTGTGTGTGTGACATTGAGGAGGTGTTGAGGTATCAGGTACTGTAGTGCGTGTTGCTTGGGTAACTGCTGTTCTCCATGGCAATGCCAGACACCTAAACACAACCTGCACAGTCACACATATAATTCAACACTCAAACCCACCACATTTATCCACTAAATCCCCTCCTGCTGGTTTGGGAAGCATTTATGTTGATAGATGATGAAATCATCATCAGACGTTTGATGCTGGATTTCAGGACTTCAGGATATAACTGGAAGTTTCTAAAATTACTGTTTGATATTTTTTCGAAAAGAAAGAGAGGAGGGGAGTTTATATGGAGATCAACATCCCAACAAGTGATCAGTCAGACTCACACCTTCAGTTCAAACCCAATCTAAATTCCAAGTGTGTGAGAGAATGTGTGTGTCTGAGTGTGTGTGAGAGAGTTTGTGTAAGTGTGTGTGAGCGACTCAGGTCTGGACGATGTGGAGGGTCTGTCAGGACGTTTATCTGGCAGGCGTTTAGCGAGGTCTCAGCCAGGAGAGGAGACACAGAAGGAGAGAGGAGGAGGTGTCAGGTGAGGGCGGGGCCCTCTGAGAGAGGGAGGTGTCAGCAGGTCTGTTGTATCAATGCATTATGCAGCAGAGTCTGTGTTAGACTGACAGCCTTACCGCCGCTCTCAGCTCTCACAGATCCACCGCTAATCAAAGATGACACGTCTGAATGCCCAGACACACACAAATTTACCAATCAAACAGTGTATTTCCTGCAGCCCGTCTCCCTGGAGAAATCCAGCCGGGAGACATTGGAATAATTTATTAGCTTACAAGTTACAGGTTGACAGTTCGCCCACAGCTATTTATCTCAGTAATAGAGAACGGCTCCACTGTGACAAAATTGACCATATAAAACAACAGCTTTGATCAGAAAATGGGTTTGGCAAGGCTGTCTGTCTCACACACACCCAAAGCAAATTAGGGAAAAACCATATCCAAAAATAAAGAGAGACACATACACAGAAGAAATAGAGGATCTGTATTGAACTTTAAAAACTCTGCATTATTACTTCTACTTCAGTGAAGTAGTTTGTACAGCTAACTACCTCTACTCAAATTTGAACTATAGTTAAAATGAGTAACTTGCAATTCTACTGTTTCAAAGCATCTTCCTCAATACTGATGTTTTAAACTAAAACAGCAATAAAGTGAAAGTCTCGGGCTGAATTGTTATCATGCAGTCACACAACAAAGTGCAGTTTTGCATAAATATTAATCTGGTCACACTGTTTGTGAACCAGCTGTACAGAAACAGTGTGTGATGTCTTTAGACACTGTGAGTTCACTAGTGACAGACACACAGAGCAAAGGGGAACAAATTCGGGTCGAGCATCACAGCAAAGCGCCATGGCAACCGCATCTGTCAACATCACACGCAGCCTCTTACACGAGAGACAGACACGTTTGTGCAGGAGACCGACGTCTTAAGGGTCTTGATTTGACACTGAAAACAACAAATATTCTCACATTGATCTTGACGTCTCAGGCAGCGTATCCCCCCATCCAGGCTCGCTCATGTGCATTTCATTCTTAATTGTGATTTATGGTCGGTCCATACATGATAAAAATGTGTTTTAGGGGATTGAACGATATTTAAGGTGTCACACATGCGCGTCCCCGAGACCAAGACGGATAACATCACAGGCGCACATATGAGATCGTGACATTAAATAAACACACGAGAGAAAAGTTGACAGACACACATTCTGTTGAATATAATGTTACTTAACATGCTAAGATTTTACTGTGTTCATTTATTAAAAGGTCTGAGTCTCCATGAGTAACTCACACGGTGCTGGTTAGATGATGAGACACGCAGTAAACAGAAGTTGTTTAATGAACATCTACACAGTAAATATGTCTCAGCGAGGCACCTACAATCTCTACAGACGTGATCCTTTATAAAAATATATAATATGTTTTAATTTGGGGAGGCGCGTATCCGCCCCAGCACAGCAATAAATAACACCAGCATCACACGGACACCCGAACACACTCACCGCCAGCCCTCATCATCATCATCATCATCATCAGCTCCGTAAATCAACGCTTCACACACACAAACACACACACACACACACACACACACAAACACACACACACACACACACACACACAAACACACACACACACACACACACAGAAAGAGAGAGAGAGACGCACACAGAGAGAGAGAGAGAAAGAGAGAGAGAGACACACAGACACACACACACAAATTTACCAATCAAACAGTGTTTGATTTCCTGCAGCCCATCATCTCTATCACAGACACAACTGCCCACACTTACAGCTCCATCACTTTCTATCCGTCTTTCAGCTCAGATCTGTGAAGAGATTATAAAACAGTAACATCTAGAACTCAGGCTAATGGGCTAATGTCCCTCTCTAACAACAGTGGGCAGGCCATTGAGAATGAGATGTGCACACGGCTCACACCTCTCTGTGGTTCATTCACTGGGTGAGAACTGCCACTCGGTGCGGCTGGGTCAGGCATGTGTGTGTGGGGGGGGGTCTTAAGGGTGAATTATCATTCTGATGAGAGCGTGAGGAACAAGAGCATTAATGACAGCGTGCTGCCCTCTCTCTCTCTGTCTCTCTCATCCCACCATCCCCACACGGTTCTAAAGAGACACATTATAGACCCTCCACACGAGGGAAAACAGACCCTCTGTGCATGAGACCCCCAAAGAGCCTCAATACAAATAGGCAATTTGTAATCCATATATTGGGGGGGTCTGAGCAGCGGTTCTGCTGCAGGAATCATCTCAGCTCTTCTCTCACGCTGTTCAGAGCTCCAGCGCCGCCGCGCACCTGCTCACCAATGGGCTGTTAATCCCTGGTTCTGAGGGAATGACTGGACTTTTAACAGACCAATCAGACGCGTGAAACGTGATTCAGGTTTCACAAAAATGTTTCTGCTGTAAAATAGACAGAAAACATTAATTTCAACCATCAAATTGACATTTTATTGCAAGGCCCAGAGCCTCATTTGAAATGCATTTATGTGTTAGACGTTTTCTGTCCTGCGAGACGGACAATCAGGTTTATTAGATGAGAGCAACATTATGGAGGGAAGCGGACCACATCTCTGCCTCATACATCTGCCTCTCAGAGACGCTCTTCATTTACAACCTGATGGGGTTCTGATTGTTTGCAAGAGAGGATTTCATTTAAAAAGCCAAAGCGAAGGTAAAACCTAAATGGCATTTCCATGGAAGAGCTTCTGCTCTGAGCTGTAAGGAGGAGTCTCTGATGAGCATGTTTAAGTGCTTTCATCACAACTCAGGGTCTTTGTCAAGCTTTTGTGTCTCTAATGCCACTCTGCTTTGTGTGGAGGTGGGTTTAGTCGGACCCTCACAGAGTTAAATTACTGCTGAATAGACCAGTCAAACTCTGGCCCCCGGACCCCCTCTGTCAAGAGCCCATTCATTCATATTAAATGACTCCAGCTCTCTGTGCAGAAATAAACATCCATATATGCATTTATTGGCCTTGTTTTAACAAACTCAAGGTCGCCTGAAGCCGCCTGTTAATGCACTGAGTGTTTGTATGTCTGATTCAGACGCTTGAAGGTTTTCTTCACACAATCACAGATCATTAAGACACAACAGAATCCTGCTGAGGGATTTTCTCCAGCACAAACACACTCAGAGAGCAGCCGGACACGTGTGTGTCTGTGTCTCATGTCTCATCATTTAACCAGTATCGTGTGAGTTATTCATGGAAACTCAGACCTTAGCAGTTCTGTCAGGAAGCTCCACAGGTTCTGCTATTAGCTCCAGTAATTCATTTTATGTGTGTCAGAAAACAAGCAGGTCAGAAAAAGGAATATGGGTCTTTCTTTCCATTCACAAACATTACAATCTTATTTCCTTACGTTCAAATCTTTTACTCTGTTTGTCTGTGAAGCAGCTGCACGTCATCATAAACTCACAAACGGTGAGATTCAGTGTCTCTCCCGGTCGAGCACAAGGACATGCTGCTGCAGCTCAACAAATGCAGCAAATGATGGAGGATCACTTTAACTGTGAATAAAAGCACCTGCCAAACACACAAATGTACATTTTAAAAAACAAGCAGATTTCAGCTGACCAACACAGTCCTGAACTTATTATTAACACACATTTACAGTTATGCATTTAAATAATGCTTTTGTTCAAACTTACTATGCAGTCACATTACACATGCAGTCTGTGTTCACCCAGAATCAAACCTGTGATCTTAAAAACAGAATAAAGAGTCAGTAAATGTCAAAACACTTCATCACAGCATCATTGTGTAGAATCACACACTTCAAATATCAATTTCTCTTCCTGTAATGAACACAAACATAAAAATAACAATTCTGTGTTTCATTCCACAGACAAACATCTGAGATGAATGAAGAGAAAACGAGATGAAGAGATGAATCTGTCTTTCTCCTCTGATTGAATTCCTCAGAGGAGGAACATGCAGTCATTTAAGTTTTGCTTCTAACACCCGAAAATGTCATTACACTGAAACAAACATAACATTAGTGTGAAACAGCCACTTCCACATAATCACATCAGTTACTGAACACTAGACCCTCTGAGCAAACCATCTATTACTGTACACACACACACACACACACACACACACACACACACACACACCAACTAGAAGACATCAAAACAGCCGCATACAGGAGAAATTACTTTGTAAAAGATTATTATTTCAATTTAAGACTATTTTGAACAGATTGAATGAATTCTTTTGTTTATAATTAGACAGATTGAATCTCTAGTTAAAGAATAGCACTGTCATAACATTAGACTAATTCTGTTAAAAATACTGTTGCATTAAAGATGTCACAACAGTTTGACTGTTTGTGCTGCATGTCATTGCTGGAGATTTATTTTAACTCAGAGGATTCACATTTAAATCAGAAGTCATTCTGAATAACAGTGAGTGCTAGATGTGATTGATTCATGTTCCACACGAGTCATTGTGCTGTTACTCACAAACCATAATTCAGCAGTAATTCAGTAGTTCTGCAAACAGGCACATATTTTATCTTGTCAAACAGCTCTTCACATCCACAGCAAATGATGAACAGCAGCATGTCTCCTCCCAGCTCCTCAGGCTGTTGAGTGTCTTTGTTAGAGCACAACAGATGCATTTGTAAACACTAACCACACAGTTAATCACAACACACTCTGTCAGGAACTTAAACTGTTTCCCAGCTCAAATCCCTGCAGGCCGTCTGCATTCACTGCAGTTTAAAACACACTAAATCACACCACACGTCACTTTCTGCACTGTGCTGTTTATATCACTGTACTGTCACACACGCAGTCTTAAAATCACTGTACTGTCACACACGCAGTCTTAAAAATCACTGTACTGTCACACACACAGTCTTAAAATCACTGTACTGTCACACACACAGTCTTAAAATCACTGTACTGTCACACACACAGTCTTAAAATCACTGTGCTGTCACACACACAGTCTTAAAATCACTGTGCTGTCACACACACAGTCTGTAGGGATTTTCTGCTCAGCTGGACTTGAGAACTGACTCTGAGGTAAAGCTGCCGTCACAAAGCCCACGCAGAATATTCACACCAGCAGTTACCATGGCAGAACACATACAACCATCTCACCCCAGCAACCAGTTTTTACATTGAAGACAAACACATCACAACACATTTTAAAAATATATACTAATTATCAAACGAATGCTGTAAAATCCTCAGTTTTATTTCCACTCTCAGCACATGTGCTTTAATAGAAGCACAGCATGTCATGCAGTCAGAATTCAGTGATGATCTGTTATTAATCTCATGTTCCTGTTGTTTGACCAGCTTTTAATTGTCATCTGATGCAATCTGCTGATTCTATTTATTTAATAATCAAAATAAAAAAGTTTCTATAAATATATAAATAAAAAGCACAAACCTCTAATGTATACAATTCAAAAGATGAATTTAACAAGATATACACAACTGTTATATGTAAATGTGAGTGTGTGGTGTGTGTGAGTTCATTAGAAAGGGAGAGACAGAGCTCTGTTAATCAGAGAGACGTGACATCAGTGTTTCTCTTAAAATGAATAAAATACAGAATAATTATAACAGTGATGTACTGTTTCTAATGTTAAACTTACATTTTACAGACCGCAAACACACACACAGCTTCAGTGACGGTGCAGAGACACGACCTCATGAGACCCCCACACTCTCACGCCCCGACTGTCTGTCCAGCCCATCTCTCACTGAGAGCCTGTGTGTCTGACACACACCACATCTGCCTCCATTTACACACTGTTTTACAACAATGAACCGTTTAGCACAAAACCTCACACACAGGGACCCCAATTAGCAATGAGAGGCACCCGCACACCCACACACACACACTTCTGGCCCCACAAGCACCAGGTCTCTCTTTTACTCCCGGACTCACACACACACAAACAATGGCCACCATTTAGCCATGACAGCATGAGACACAAGGGCCAAGCTGCTAACCAACTGGAGAGGGGCGTTACATCTGACACACACACACACACACACACACACACACACACACACCCTGCTGCAGAAGTGACTCTAACTTCATCTTTTAATCATCATCACTATAATGATCAAACTTCCCCTGATCTCCTGCGTCTCCCTCTGTGGTGTTTGACAGAGCGAGTGCTGCCCCCTGCTGTCGAGTGCAGGAACAAAAACACAACCTACTAAAACTAGGTCAATTTGCTGTAATCAGTCCAGCAGGTACCATAAAGGCCTCTAGGACAAACCTACACTGTCACACACACACACACACACTCACACACACTCACACTCACACACACACACACACACTCACACACACACACTCACACACACACACTCACACACACACTCACACACACTCCAAACGCCTAAATTGTTCAGTGTTTTAGGCAGTTGCTGGGCTCCAGTTCCCCTCACATGCAATAGCACACAGACAGTATTAATGAGTGACAGTATGTGTCCTGCATCACACGTCTGACTGACAGCATGTACATCTCTACCTGTCTGCTGGGTCTTAATGAACAGGGTCACCACAGCAGCGCTGACCGGCTGATGGGCACCAAATGAACAAATTATGACGAGGCCTGAGAATGTGATGGGGTCAAACGCCCCCCACCTACTGCGCCCTCACTCAGCCATCCTCATCCTCATTCGCCCTTCACTCGTCCTGCACTGACAGTTCAATTCCCCCCGACGCCCCGCATATGCCCCTCATTCACACACGCTAATGATGAATGAAAAGTGATCAGGCGCCTGTTTAAACTGTATTTCAGAGCAGATCCACGTGTCCAAATGTTATTAGAGACGAGAGCGGGCAATGCAGACTGACCCCAGATCAGCTAAACACCACTGCTAACCATCCCATAACACTGCAGTGTTTCACTCAGTTTTCATCTGTATCTGTGCTGCTCAAAGTCACTCACACACAGTTAAGACATAAATATGTTTACACACATCTGCACACACACATAAAATGACCAGTAATACATAATAAAGGACAATGTTTAAATGCATCTCAAATGAGAGAGAGAGAGAGAGAGAGAGAGAGAGATTAGCTTACCCCCTGTGACTGAGATAACAGCTGTCTGTAATGTATTAATGCATAGCATTGACTATAAATAAGCTCTTTTCTTTCCCTCAATCTCACTCTTTATTTCAGCTGTGATTAACTCCCCCGCCGGGGCTTGTGGGTAATATTCTAATGACCTGCACCTCACTAACCTGTCAATCACAGCAAAAACCTCAGATTGACACAGGTCACACAGTAACACACACACACACACACACACACACACACACACTA
>JBAJNP010014930.1:0-10456 GCA_036877545.1 Yasuhikotakia modesta | reverse complement strand
ATTAAAACATGCAGTATATACATTTTTGATGGGATTAGAGGACGTTGCGTCTATTAAAAGAAAACGATGAGTATATACTTGAGCCTGAATGTTGCATTATTATTATTAGCATGTGTTTTTTAAGTCATTGCTCTTCTCTTCAGTGCTGATAATGTATTATTGATGAGATGAATTTGTTTAAAGTGTTGCACCTATGGGCTCTATGAATGCATTTGGTATCTTGTTAAATGTTTCTTTTTTAACTTATTAAAGCTTTGCTGTTATTCTCCTATCTGCTTGGTTCAGTAATTGATTCAGCTTAAGAAAATGACTGTAACAAATCTTAAGACAAATGAGCTGTCAGTCGTTTTTTAGGTCATTTAAATAGCGTTTGTCCCCTTCAATGTCATGGGATGATTTCAGAGCTGGCAAATGAAACTGCAACAACTGGCTGATGTTATTGGCCTCGTACAGTCTAGCTAAAGGGAGCTGGTCTGGTTGTGGTCTGACGTTATGCTGCCACCCTGCGCCGCTTGTAGTTCTTACGCACAGAACTGCTAGCGTGTGTTTATTGTGCGCTTCAGTTGCATGATGCATTTAATGCGTTTTACTGCATTTTACGGTGATACTTTGTAATGGTTGCAAAGAAAACATAGGCGACTGTGTCCATAAACATTTTATTGTTATGCTGGTTTCAACACATATTCAATAAATTATTAAACGCTATATGCGCAACGTTTGTGCGCAGTTTTAAAGTTCACCGATTGACCATTAGATGGCAGTGTTTGCTCTCAAACCAGCTCAGTCGTACATATAACATTTATATATATTTTATATATACTTATAATTGCAATAATATATATACTATATATATTACTATATATATATATATATACAAATAATTGCAATAAATGCACAAATATTATAAGCATAATTCCTATCAATCATACATTATATACATGTACAGTTATCATAGTAATCGTGTTGTAACTGCATTACAGTCGATTATAACACAATCCCGTTTTAATGGGATGTTAACCTTTCATTATATATCATTATATATGGAAAAACGGATCTAATGAAAGACATGCGACTCATTCAATCATTTATTGACGTTCCATTAGGACCCATTAGGGTTTTAATAGGATGTCATAAAATCCCCTTTTCCCTGCGCTCTCTATCATAGTTATTTTCTTGTCAGAAGTAACTTGGGTAAGTTGCGAACCACATAAACACAATGTTTTCCCTGTTACGCATGAACAGTGTATCAGTTATCAATGTGGGAACTCTCCTGCAATTCATTCTCAGAAGAGGAAAAACTGCGGAATGTTCTTTCTCTCATGCTTCCACCTCACACACGTATCTTATCTAGTCCTTTCTGGCGTGCAATTCAGTTCCCAGAAGCGCTTTCCAGCTGTACAGTGTGTGTGTGTGTGTGTGTGTGTGTGTGCGCGTGCACGTTTGACTATATGTGCAAGGAACAAGTTTTTAAAATGTCCTCACAAATAAAGTGAATTGTGCCAAGAACCCAAATAATTCCCAAGTGACTCCCACTATTTGAGAGGTTCATGACATATTGGCTGTGGTGTGTTTGACCTCATCTTACAGGCTTTGTGATGACAGTTCTCTCTTCATGTGAGTGTTGGATACATAGATGTGTACACAACTTGCTACTCTGCCATAAAAACACATATGCATGCGTGTTATTAAACCCTATTAAGGACCTAAATTCAATTTTCAGGATTTCACCCTTTAAATTAGCAATATGTTTATGAATCATTACAGTTAATAGCGCAAAACATCAACTTACCATTAGGAATATGAACTAATTTGCCCAGAAATTGACTTTTAATTTAAGTTTATAGACAAGGATGAATCAAACACCAATATTATAGAAACACATGACAGGAAGACGTCTGTATTGTTTTAATACATTTAATAGTGCATTTTGACCACAATTAATCTGTACAGCAATAACATTAATAAAAAAGATAAACAATTTTCTCGTAACTTCGAGTGTAACATTTACAATAAAATAAGGTACATACAAAAACACGATATGAGTGATATAAATACAGAGAGGTTTAAATTAAACTCATTGTCATGCGTTATTGGTTTGGCAGCATATACAATTTACACACGTTTATAATACACTGCCACATACAGGCACATAAGTAGTTATAAATCTAGCATGGACATTGAACCCAGGACCGAGAGCCATCAGACAGATCACAATGGGGGTGCCGCTTTTTCTATTCAATTATAAACCAGCCTCTTAAAACTGATTCCAGATCAGAATTTTTTTCTGCGGATGCGTTCAGTGTGTAAGCACTCCTGTTCTGATCTGCCTGATCTGTGAACCCGGACCCGGTTAAAGTTATGAGTGTAAATGCAAGCTTTGTTACTATTAGATTTTTACTTCATTTCTGATTAACACTGACAAACAAACAGACATTATATCACCTCATACATTCTCTACCATCATCAGTTTGACATCATCACTCTGCCTGCAGGCCTTTCCCTGTAGTCAAACATATTATGTTCAACCTTAACATAAAGCCCTATAAGTGTTAACTCTCTTTAAGATTTCTGACCAATCGTGGGTTCTGAATTCAAATGAATAAAACTATATTTGACCAATCACAGGCTGATTGGTGGGACTGTTTATAAATCTTTGAAGTCCTATAGGGCTGACTTTGCTCTTTTCTGAAGAATTGGTCCATTGTTATATTGGTCTCTGCTTTGGTTTTGGAACCCTCTGTTTAGCAGTATCTACATGCAAGTCTTTTCCTCTAAGACACACTTCCTGTTGTTCTTTTCAAAGGTGTTCCAGCCACCCCCATCTTTCCTCTCTGTGGACAAACATTTGTTTGTCCACCTATCCGTCCATCTGTTCCTTCTCAAACAAACAAAAAGCACGGCACACAGCATTGTGCGAACACTACTGTGTAACGGTGCGAAACGTTCATACACACATTAATAGATACGAACAGTATACTGCAGCAGGGTGCCAGTGCATGGATTATGTCTAATTTGTCTATTTTCATACATACTGTACGCACAAACTACATCAGACAACATACATTACGCGCACTCATACATATCTTTGAACATACACATGCATACTTGCTTCTCAGAAGCAATAGCACCTCCCGTTTTGTGTGGTCAGCCTATGACACAATCAGCAACGAGGTCAAACAATGTGATGTCAGTGATGATGTCATAGCAGCAGGCACGCCCATTTCCAGCCTTTCAGTCTTGTCATTTGATTGATTGCCACGGCAACCACAATAACAAGACCTTTGACCTTTGTAGCTTGTAGGTTTAGGCACCGTCTGCCATTTTTTTGAAGGGCTCAGGCTGTTTGTTGAAAGAGTTCAACAAGGGGAATCTTCATGATTTTTCATTTAAGTAAAGAGTTTGATAGGATGACACGTTTAAGCACACTCCAGGTGTGTGTGTGTGTTTATTTGTCCAGGCAGGTGAAAGAGTCTCGTATCCGCACCACCTCGGCAGCACACAAATGGCCATACAGCTTATTGTACCATTCAGGGCAACGACCCCTAAAAAAGGAAAACATGACATCATTAAGAATGACATCGTGAATGTATATTTTATTTTAATAGTGTTTTATGACCTTACTATTTCATTGGTTTTAATTTAGTTTTATTTAGTTAGTAATTATTTAATATAAATAGTTAAGGCTAAAAAAATTCAAGATTAAAAAAGGTGTATTTAAATATCTGCAAATGTCATTTTGCATGTTTAAATATTGTTATTGAAAAAGCTCTTACCTGCAGTCTGTTCTGGAGATGTGTGTGATCCGGCTTTTGTTAGAACCGCAGGGCTCAATGTAATAGCGAGAGGTCAGAACGTTCGCACGGACTCCCAGAGTGGCGGCACTTTCGTGATCCACAGACATGCCGACCACCGCACACACTCCCTTTGGCAGGTCTGTTACCCACGACCTGAAGCACAAAACAGGTTTTTGAAGCACCATTCTATGCATCATTTTGAAGGTCATAAACAAAGAATCTGTACAAAAAAAAAATCATTTGTTTGTAATCACCTGAGCACCACGTGGTCTCTGGATGGATGAGGGGCCATGGAGTTCCTGATGTACTGATAGACCTCCACGTTTCTCTCCAGTGTCTCTATGACCCTGCATTCCAGCAGGTCTTCATCCCAACGTTCCTGCTCTCGCAGAATCCGCTGGAGAACATCTTCTGCTGACGCAGGAACGTCAACGCACACTTTCCACTGCCGCAGAGAAGATCCATCCTGGACCTACAACAAGAGAAGATGATGTTACAGTCATTGACAGTTCCAGCACAATAATCTCAGATCTCATGATGTTCTTGATGAACATGATATTTCTGCGGTCATGACAAGTTGTGCAGTTCTTTCACAAGTATCTGCAAGGTTCTATCGCAAGTGCAATCTGTTCTAATGCTTAATGGGTACATGAAGCACTGTCCAAATGTGTGGTAAATGGAACCGAGTAGACTTTGTGATGAACACAACTATGTTTGTGGGTGCGAGTGTTGGAACAGCCGACACACTGATGTCATGGTTGGCTGTAGGACAAAACAGAGCTGGGAAATACATGCTACAGTCCACTTTCACATGAAAGAGAGGAAGAAAGAAGTGAAGCAGTGAAAAAAAAGACACATTTTCCATATGGCCCAAGCCTGAAAGCAAAAAATGAGCAAAGAAAAGTAGAAAAACATGGATAAAAGACCTTCTGTGGCTGGTAACACTATGAGAAACATCATGGGTTTAAACCCCAATAAATCCCAAAATAACTTTTATCTGTCAAACATGCAAGAATGAAGCAAACAGAATTTAAATACTAGATCTCATACCTTCTTATAGGCAAGTTCGGCGCTTTCAGGAGTCGAGCAGGTGTCGTAACCTTTGAACTTGTCTTTGGCTTCTTTCAGCAGGGCGTCCATACTGTCTTTGAGCAGACTCTGGTAGTTCTGTGGGCCGCAGTCTTCCACGAGAACCTCCATTCTCATTGGACTCAAGCCCTGCTCCACGTAAGAGTTTCTGCAGCGTGACATCTCCTCTGGGATCTGAGAGACATGAAAAATAATAATAAATACATAAAAATATAATAACATGGGGCGAGATTGTATGCTAATTTGATGTTGGGCTGTCAAGCTGGTTTTGCTAGTTAAGATAGTCACAAAGGGAAGTTATTTCAGAGATAAACTGCTGTACTTATTGTAAATTGACTGCTTTATAACATGTACGTATGTAAATGAACCTTATCACATTACAATAAATAAGCTTAACTTTCCCTACAGGAGCAGAAAGCCAAGAGGGAACATTGTAAGAGCTTGAATTACATTACCCACGACAAATCACGGTAATACAGCTGTACCGTAAATGTGTCATTAACCTTATACAATAAAATACATTTGCATTCTGGGTAATTTATACTAATTGTACTATTAAACAAATGGTAAAACCGCTCTCAGTTTAGGTACGAGTGAAATGAATGTTAAAGGGAAGCGAATTGCCAAAAATGATTAATTCAGAGGAGGAAGTAGGTCTTCCTGTTTGTGTATGTGTGTCTCCTGCATTCATCCCTTATTCACTGTCAGTGTCTGTGGCTTTCCTGTCAGACTGATGGTGTTTATCGGGACGCTGTTCTTGTCCCCTTCCCGTATTAGTCGAGATAAATTTGTTATCCGTGTTTAGCAAAACAGAATCAAAGCGTTGGGTACATCAGGACATCACTGTCCTCATCAGATCCGGGGTGAAAGACCTTTGATACCAGATAGTACGTTTCCATTCCTCATTATCCCGCTATAAATAGCCCATTGTGGAGAAAATAATTAGATTGTAGCATTTTTTTCTTATGGTAATGGCTTTACATAAGCGGTTAAATCAGATAAAGGAGTTATTATTATAGTCTGTTCGGTGAAAAGGAGAGCAAGGGCGTATGATGTAACAATAAGCACAAGATTGGCACAATGCTGCCTTGTCGACGGTCAGGTTTAAAATTACATTTCTAGATATTTCAACTTCTGCTGACTTTTTTTTTTTCTTCAGTGTGTATGTCCTCAGCAAAGGTAGTAAGTGTGTGTGTGTGTGTTTATCAGTTTTATTTGTGACAAATTTGCAGTTAATATGTGGCATTTTTTGTGGCCAGGATTTGCTACAAATTCTTGCTGCAAATTTGTCACAAAATTAATTTGCATGTGAGAACATGAATTTGCCACAGGTTTTTTTAGGGACACTGTATTTAATAGGGCATAGGTTTATATGTGCCAACCAACACATGGTCTTTACTGTATGTACTGTATATACAAGGTCACCACCGTCTGTAACCATGGCTACAGTGTTCTGTTCCAACCCAAACTAAATCTCTGTGCCACTCAAAAAAGTCATCTGGCACTCTTATAATAGCAACTGCATGACAAGATCTGCTGCAACCGTGAGCCAAGTCTGGTCCTGCGCAGACATGCTAATTTAAATTTCAAGGATGATTAGCAAGGATTGGTTATTATGCAACAACAAACAGCATTAATCTTGACACTGTAAAATTAAAAACATTTATGAAGAGCTTTCATAATATCAACCATGTGACCAAACCGCCAATTTAATAAAGGCGTTACCAGGAACCGACGTGAAACATTGAATTATTTGTTTAAGATGTAGCGATAGAACGCAGAACGTAACCTTTGACCAAATGCGCTGCAGATACAGTATCTGCAGTTAAACATTTGTGTTTGCATGCGTTCATCAGACTACCTGACTGAAGACCACATGCTCTCCTGCGTATGACAAAAACAGACATGTGGTATGGAGTGATAAGCTAACAGCTTTAAATGGTTATCGTCAAAGTTTGATAAAGTCGCTGTGCGTGAGAGATTTCATGCTGATTTACGTTGATGTTTCGTTGTTGATTTGAACACAATTGAAATATTTGCGTGTCTATTTAAATCATGGAAGTGCACTCAGATGTTCAAATCTAGGTCTTCTTACCAGAAAGAGTTTTCTGCACTCTTGTATCATGTGTGCTAAGCCGTGCGTTGCTGCCAGGTTCTCATTCAGATCCTTCTGGTCAGGTTTTCCCAGAGCGTTTTTCCTGTTCATAACCCTGCGATAAGAACAAACAAAGAAACGTCAAACAGACGAGCCATAAAATGACGTGTGATGCAAACGTTTCAGATCTAATCTTGACAACCACTTTAAAGTTACTTTTTTAAATGCAGCTGGCATTCGAACCCTTGCGCAAGTCAGTTCTCTCTGTTTCTTTCACCTACATGTGCCTTTCCTGTTTTGATAGGGCTGTTTTTCAAATGCAATAGAGTATAATTGCACGGTTTAAGGATTTGAGGTAGATGCATTCCAAATATGATAACACCTGAAGCAAAGTGCAATTAAAGAGATGAAGGGAGCAATGCAAAGTGTGTTAACAGACGTTTTGCTTGACCGTGCACACACACAAAACACACACACACACCTGGGTGAGGAGCTTTCTCTGCGCAGTGTGTTAAGATGGAAAAGTGAGGGGGCCAAACACACGGCCAGGTTGGTGCAGGTCATCTGGTTCTCGTCCACGCTGGCCGTCACATCGCTCAGGAAGCACAACAGAGTCTGCAAAGCCTCTCGGTTCTCATCGGGTAGGAGCAGAACCGCGGCCCTCACTGCCTGGAGACGCTGTTCTTTGGGAACATCTGAAAGAGATGGTGGCGTTTTATTGGTTTACTGTGAATACAGTGTTTGAAGATATAACAAATATTGGGTAGTACAATGCTACAGATACCAATATATCAAATAAAATGTGCTGCTAAGGGGTGCCTAGGTTGAGGGTTCAATTCCCAGCTAACACATGATAAATGATACTGATAAAATGTATAGCTTGAGTACACTATAAGTTTTTTGGATAAAGGTTGTGCCAGTTCTTCAGATCAGAAAGGTATCAGAACAATCAACCATAAAAGCCAACAGAAAGTTCAAGCACACTCAAAAGTGTCTATATGATGATAAATATGTCCGGGAGGCACCGATTCACTGTGAATCTGCCAACAGATGTGCATGACTGAGGAGAGAGGCGCTTTTAAACCGCAAAGGATGGTGTGATGTCAACCGAAATGTCACGTATGCAGTTTTCTGTGAGTGAATGTTCATAGTGTGTCTGTTATCTTCGCCCTTGGGAATGAAAGACCCTGTCTAAACACAAACACACACACAAAACAGGCACACACAGACCCCTGCTTGTCTGTGTGGAATGCTAAGACCTCCACTGTGGTTGGGGTCAGCTACAGTACTTGAGAAACATGCTTGTTTTCTTCGTTATGTTGCTTGTGGTAACAGGCTGCTTGAACCAAGCCATGTCCCAGCAAAAAGGGAACGCTCATAGAACGTTTTCCAAAAGTTTTTTCTCGTGGAAATCAAAACTTTATTAACTTTAAAAAAGGTATCACAGTATCAGATTTTAGTTGTGTTCTAAAATATATTTTAGAGCTAAATAATCTATATTATGGGTTCATTCTAACAATTTATTATAATGTTACAGTATTAATATAATGTTGTTCATCATTAATCAAATATTGGCTGTGAACAACACAACACATGGCAAACAGAACTCTAACATTACAGAGGCCAAAAAATATTGTGTGCATGTTTACTTTAAAAAGTATTAACTTCTGAAGAACACTGAACACTGATAAAGAAAAAGTAAAGAAACATTTCCACGTAAAATAAATCAACTGAAACAAAGGGCAAAATCTCATAAAACACTACATACACTATATTTACATACTGCTTGAGTGGACTGGAGTAATTTAAGTGTTTAGAGTAGATTCTGCTACAGATTACTAAAGTGAGCACACATTCAAACACTGTATGTGTGTGTGGCGTGAAATAGCTGGGATAAAACACACATGCTTGTAAGTTACAGCTTGGCGTTGGCTCTGAAACGGATGTGTTGGTGCCAAAACGTCAGTTGACAGCTATTTCCTGAACTGAATTTGTTTAGCTTTCTTTATCCTTCCGAATGATTCAGCCATCCAGGAACAAGCATTCATGTCTATTTGAGTGTTGTCTTGTGGAAAACGCTTTGTACTTTACATTTGTGCGATAAATGTGTTTGCTCTTGAATTCTAAGCACAGAATGTTTTTGTGAACAATTAGTGAATGCATGTGTGTGGTCGTCTAATCTTTGGCAAAGCGGATCAAAGGTAATTGCATGCGTGTTCTTACATTGATATATCTGCAGAAAGGTATCGGACAATTTGCTGGTAAGCAGGGGCTCCGGAAGGTCTCGGAAGTACTGCTTCAGCATGTCGGCCACGTCATAAGCCGATTGGCCCTCGTAGTTGACTCCGCCCCCACTAGCGCAGCACGATTCGTTCATTTGCCGGAGGGCTTGGATACGGGATTTCACACCGGATTTTCGGAACAGCCCCACCTGTACAGAAAGATGGTTACATGTTTGTTTATGTGAAACACAAATTGCAAAAAACACCTATTTAAGTTACGCCCAAGTGTGTTTTAAAGTTGCCGGTTAATATGGCCAAAATATGTGACAAATAAAATGTTCCAGTCTATATCCAGTCCATTCTTTGTTTTATGTTTTTCCTCATTTCCACAAGCAACTTTAGTCTTTGCAATCTCTCCCTCCCTCTTCCAACCTGACAGCTAAATAGATGGATCATCTTATGTCATTATGAGTTCTGCAAACACACAAAAAGAAATTTAAAAGGCTAGTCCTACCACTCCTTACATAACTTAGTCACGAAAGCAATAACTAAAATTATTGCAACTATTACATAATTTGTCTAGTAGTCTTTCCGTCTGACATCAGGGAGAAAGAAAGAGGTTTGTCTGAAGTCCATAGATCACTTGCTCTTTCATAAACACTCTTGGAATGGAATGACAACCATGTGCCCACATTAGTGTGGTAATATGTAACTAGTAAATACAACCAACCAGGAAAGACTTTGCTACATGCAGACCTGACTGTGCATGTCTGAGAGTGTTGAAGTAAGGTATGTGTATGGCGATAAAACAACAGATGTCCCCTGCTTAAATTTGGGTCCTGTTACATATAACGACACTACAGGGAACATGCAACTAAACAGCTGTTCAAATAGGGATCATTTAACTAGGTTATGACCTTGGTGTCATTTTTTTTTCCCTCTACAGGACAGCTTTTAACTAACAAATAACCAGATTGTTTTCTCTTTATTTTTGATAGAGGACTGACTAGGTTACAGAAAAAAGTTCAGTATGTTAAGGCATGTTTGTGCATTTTTCTATAAGCTCTGAGGTGAATGTTTGGACAAGCGTGCACTTGTACAAATTTTGTGAATGTTTGGCATCCCTCACCTGGTCCAGGCACTGGCTGCGCAGGTAACGCATGGCTTGTTGGATACTCAGAGGAAGGGGCTGTCCGCTCCTCTGAACTATCACCTGCAGAGGAACTCCAAACACATTCCTGTCCTTATAGTCTCGA
>JBAJNP010014929.1:0-10457 GCA_036877545.1 Yasuhikotakia modesta | reverse complement strand
ACACACACACATACACACACACACACACTCACACATACACACACACACTCACTCACTCACTCACACACACACACACTCTCACACACACTCACACACACTCTCACACACACTCACACACACTCACACACATACACACACAGTGTCACAAACTAACCGTGTCTCAGTTATGAAACTTGTGTCCCTAGTTTTGATGGGAACCAAACAGGTGCAGGAAGAACCTGTAGATAAATAATAATGCACAAGTCTGAACTAGTCTGCAGTCACAGCATCAGGAATAATGGGACCGTTTGCACACAGGATAAACAGGCTCAGCCGACATCAGTTAACATCTGATCCAACAGTTCTGATCCGATACTGAGACCAAATAACTCTGGGTGCCGTGAAAGGTCAAACCATCTCTTCCTCTTTCAACCAAAGTGACTTGCAAAACTGAGTCTGCAGCAGAGAATAATCTCTTCTTTCTTTTATATGGCCCCTTAAAATGGCTCCATTACACGGATTCATACATTACTTATGTGACTGTAATGCAAGGTTATATTTCTTCATTTAAAATGACTGGCATCACCTCATCTGATAATTTGCAGAAAGTTCAAATGTAAAACATGAGTGATTTAATTTTATTAGTTGTCTCACAGTTTCATTGATATTTTAAGTGAGTTTTAAGAAGCAAAGATCTCAAAATTATAACTTTTGAAAATTAAGAATAATTCTTACTATTTGATTTGTACTATTACTTGATTTGTACCAAATGTGGACTAAAAAATAAAACACCTTACATCTTGTGATTTTTAACAAGTGATTAAGAGTAAACTAAACATCTATCTGAATATATTAAATGGACCATTTGCATGAATTATAATGCCAGAAGGTTTTTTAAGGTTCTATTTGTTAATGTTTGTTAACTAACAAGATTTCTTTTGCACGTCCTGATGTTTCTCATACATTTAGTCATAAATAACTAATGCATTAATTCACGTGTTACCAAATGCAAGATAAGAATCAGAGGAAAAAAACTCACTTCACAGCAAGAAACATGTCACCCACATTCTTTACTGATGCACATTAATTTTTTTACAAAATACATGAGTTTCAGTGAGAACCTCAGAGTTTATAAGAGTCAGAATCAGACTTAGATTACAAAGCAAGACAAGACGCAGCGAAACGTGCTGAGCTTAACATTTTAAAATGACCTACATACAAAATCTCTCACAATATATGAGCATTAAACATGTATTATAAAAACAAATAAAGGTTTCTAAATACAAAATAACTTTTACAATTCATTTATAGTGAAATTTAGCCCTCTAACAAACAAACAAAGCAGGGACAGCAACAATTATATTTTGAAAAGCTGTCAGATGATTCAGAGACAGATCGCACACAAACACACAACCTCAAGTGCATTTCCTGTCTCTGGAGTTTTAGCTACTGCAATAAAACACAAAATCAGAACATGAACTGTTGAGAAGTGCAAAAACATCTTATTAGAACCTCAGGAGATGTGATGGAGACGTCTGTGGGCTACATCGTTAGAAATGGCTGAATGAAAGAGTTGTGCAAGGCAGGCTGTGAAGAGCAGGACAAAGACTCGTGGCATCTGGACATCCTTCTCTTTCAGAAACTTATCAGCGTGAATATATTGCAAAAAAGTTACTTTTAAAATGCTTCAGATAATAAATAGGCCGGTAAAAAACAACTCTTGAAGATTAAACACTAAATTCATTATGTTCCAAATAATGTACAATATTCAGAAACTCGACTGCACAATGTAGGACAGATCTTATACAAAAGAAGATCTGTTTTCATAAAAGTGTGTGGCACCTCTGTTCTGTTAAAGATGGATAAAAACAGCACCTCCTGTTCAGTCAAATAAATTAATGCAATTTTGACAAAAGTAGATATTTTATAAAAAGTAGATTACAAATATTCTTTATCAAATGAACATGAACTGAGACAAGCTACTGTTTTCTGTGATAATTCATACAGAGACCATGTGACACTTTCTAGAAATTACAGGCACAAAATCCATGACAGAACTGGAACAGTGTTGGAGTTTGTTGGTCTCTATCAGGAAGTGGTCAGACCTGTGCAGGTGTGTGAGAGTCTGCTGCTGGTGATGGTGATGATGATGGTGCTGCTGGTGATGGTTAAAGCTGTTACTCCATGATGGCGCGGTAGATGACGGGCTCGATATAATCTCCTCTGTACCTGGAGTTGATCACTCTCTGCCTCTTGCTCTCCTGAACCCTCTTGTCTCCAAACATGCCGTCAAAGCGCATATCTGACGCCTTAGACTGAATCACACACACACACACATACATCATTTATAACGTTACCGGACTGTATAAACTGGTAGACCCAGTGCTGGAACTCACCAGACGAGACTTGACCCTCTTAGGAAGTTCTTCATCCAGAGTGTAGACATCTTCTCTCTTTGCTGTGAGCTGAGATCCATCTTCAAACTCCACCTGAAGACAAGCAGCAGGTCCAGGTTCTTATCAAACTACAGTACTGTGGTATACACACGGTATTACCCTCTGATACTGTAACTGACTTCTAACACACACAGGTCTCTTGTTAGACGTTTACCTGGTACATCTGTATCACATGAGCTGCCACAAATTTGGCTCCATAAACGAGACCGTCTGTCCATCTGACCTGAACCACGTCACCCTGTGGAGGTGGACCCAGCTGAGCACAGTCCCGGTTCTGTAACACAAACAACAAACTCCAACCAAAACTGACAACAAAAAAACCTACTAATTTATCAAAGGTGTGCATTACTTACACCATTTCTTTCTTTAAAATGATCAATTATAATAGTTTTGTTCATTACACTCTGACAGATAAACAGACAGATGAACAGACAGACGGATGAACAGGCAGACGGATGAACAGGCAGACGGATGAACAGGCAGATGGATGAACACACAGACAGACAGATGAACAGGCAGACAGATGAACAGGCAGACGGATGAACATGCAGACAGACAGATGAACAGGCAGACGGATGAACATGCAGACAGACAGATGAACAGGCAGACAGACGAACAGACAGATGAACAGACAGACAGCTCTCATACCACAATGTCCTCTGGGAAAAGATTATCACTGAAGGATCCGTCATCAAAGTTGACCTCATAAAAGGTCTCTTTGGTCAGCTGTGTGACCTCACACTGGTAGTAACGGCCATTTTTGTGTTTGCAGATGACCCTCTGACCCACGCTGAGCTCTGCTCTCATGGCTGCTGTGCTCCTCTGCAGGAGAAAGACAGATGACTGGACCTCCTCACAGCACTAACAGTGATAGAACTACTTTCACATTATATGAGGCACATCATGCTGTTGTATATGTACAGCCTGCATCAGCCACACAGGTTACAATGTGTAAAAGGGAACCAGCAGTGTTGGTCTGTTAAAGTTCTGAACGGACCTCTGATTGGATCGGCCCTTTGTGGCGGCAGCAGGTGATGTAGACGATGAAGGGCCAGTCGTCGGGATGCATGAGGACGCCAGCGGCCTGCGCGCAGGTGGGGTGGTAGGCGGTGGGGCAGCGGCCATGAGAACACTGCACACAACATCCTGATGTTTTCTTCATCCTCCGCTTACAGTAATAGCACTTCTGTAAGCACAGGAGGCAAGTTCAGAGGAAGTGAGATAAGGAAACGGATATAAGCTACACAATAGACACGTCCCAACTAACACAGCAAAGCTCAGAGCACGTCATTGTTTAAAGAGTTCTGTCCCTGTCTCCTGTGCTGGTCCAAACACACTCATGTGTGGATCACAGCAGGTTTGTGTGTCCAGGAGTGTGTCAGTGTTCAGACGCTCACCAGTCTAAATCTCTGTAAGGGAATAGCACTGAGATCCACCGGCGAGCGCTCAGTGAGGTTTATAAAGCGAGCTTCCAGCACTGCCACAGCACATAGCACATGAACCCACCTACACACACACACACAGATACACACACAAAGTCTGGATGAGGAACTCTGAGGATATATACAGGGTTCAATACAAGTTAAACACAATCAGTGGTGTGTGTTTTAGTATTGAATCTGCATGAAGTATCTAATATCAAAGGATATTGCTTATGTTTCATTGTACCTCAGTGCTGCCATCTAGTGGACATTCAGAAACACTTACTTGCCGTTGTTGGCTCTGTGTAACGCCCCTCCTCTCAAAGAACATAAACAGCAACTCTGAAAATCAACAACACAACATCATACAACTATAAAACATCATAAAACAACCTCCTGTTCTAATGAAGAACGATACATTTAATGCAGGGCGACAGGACGGGTTCAAACACAGGTCCACTTTTAAAGAGCTATTTGGACCCTCTGGTTGTCAGATGTTACTGTAACGTGTGTGTGGGGGGCTGTGTGACTCTCAGAGGTCATGTGTGTGAGGCTTTGTGTACCTCAGTGAGGGCGTTGGCTTTACAGCGAGCACATTTCCAGTCTTTTGTGACTCTGACTGGAGACACACCGTAACAACCTAAGACGAAACAACAGGCAAATGAATCACATACTCAATTCACTCTAACCGGATGAACAGCCATTCAGATTAAAGCCTCCCATTAAACCAATGACTGATGTCTCACTGGTGTGCACACGGACGCAGCACTGCGAGCAGCTGATGAGCAGACTGCTTCCATCCTCTTCCAGGTGAGGTGTGGACAGGTGGACACCTGCGCTGTCTTCTGTGGTGCTGCTGAAACACGTCTCAGGAATCAGAGGTTTAGTTCTCATCTGACCACCTGACAGCATCACAGCCGGCTCACTCTCCCCCCCTTCAGCCTGATTACACGCACACACACACACGCACACACACACACACATGCACGCACACACAGATACACACACACACAGGTCACAGCATTGTTATGTTAAGTAAATGACTTCATTTACATGCATCAGTGTTGTGTTGAATGATATGTCAGGGACTCACTCGCTGGTGTGTCTGGAAGATCATGCACACGGCACAGTAGGGTGACATCAGACCCATCTCTCTGTTGTACTCTCTCTCTCTCTCTGGATTATAGGGTTTGTTCTGCCACAGCTGGGTCAGCGGTCGGGCCCAGAGCTCTCCATCCAGCCCATCCTCCTCCGACACACACACATCCTGAGGTTCTGTACAACACACACACCATACACAAATCAACACATCACACACACATCACACATGCACCGTTTAATATGTTTCGAGCCATTTGGTTAATGAGGACACAGCAACTGCACTCGTAGATCATGTTTACATGGTTACATGTGTGTGTGCAGCACACATCTGACCTTCATCACTGATGAGCTCTTTCAGCAGAGGGTGGTGTCTGGGGAGTCGGGACAGTCTGAGTCCAGATGTTTTCTGTGGGACAACACAAACACACACATAACTCAACACTCACTGCCTCATCACAGGTGTGCTCACATTCAGTATAACAGCACAGCTTTTATCACAGTAACACAGAGACACATACTCACCCTGCTGTCATCCTGACCCTCGCTGTCTGAGTCACTGTCTAGGTTCCTCTGGTGCCGCCCGCGGGGCTCCAGCTCACCGTAATCCCCTTTAGCGTAGCTGTGCACATGCAGCACCTCTGCTGGGCTCAGAGTCCTCTGGAAGATGTGCTGGGCCTGACCGCTGCCTGCCAGCACCCAGCTGCACTCAGCAAGACCCAAACTGTTCAGATTCATGGTGCTGTTGCTAGGTTTTCTGGTGACATCATACGTGTGGGCAGAGCTTATGGTCGGCTCATGTTCAGGACTGACGGTGGCTTTGCTAGGCTCTGCAGTGACATCATGTGTGTGGGTGGAGCTTGCGCTGGGCTCTTGTTTGCCTATGGTGCTGTTGCTAATCTCTGTGTTGACATCATATGTGCAAATGGTGCTCATGATGGGCTTACACTTAGGGCTGATGGCGTTGTTGTTGGGTTCTAGGATGACATCATCTGCGTGGGAGGAGCCAATGCATGGCTCATGTTTTGAGCCAATGGTGTTGTTGGGCTCTGTGGTAACGTCGTATGTGTGGGAGGGGCTTGTGGCAGTCTTGCATTTAGGGGTTATGGTGCTGCTGGGTTCTGTAGTGCCATAACAGGTTTGTGTGGAGCTAATGCCAGGTTCTGCTGTGACATCACCGTTGTGGGCAGAGTCAGTGGTGGGTTCACTAGGGCTGATGGTGTTGCCAGATTCTGTGATGAAATTAGAGGTGTGTGCTGGTATAATGCTGGGCTCACATTTAGGGCTGATGGTACTGCTGCTGGGTTCTGTGGTGGCGTCATGCATGTGGGTGGAATTATTGCTGGGCTGAGCAGACACAGTGCTAGCCTGCTGCTCTGATGTGATGTCAAAGGGCAAAACTTCGTCAACGTCTCTGTCATATGAATGGGATGTGATGCCATCTGGTTGAACATCAATGAGCTCCATTTTGATATCACCGTTTTGAGTAAAGTCACTGGGCTTGGTTTGGATGTCACACCTGACAACATCAGACTGAGAGGTGACATCACTGCTCTGAGCCACGACATCATTGCTCCGAGCCATGACATCACTGCTCTCTTCACTGATGCTGTTGGACTGTGAAGATGAAGTGACATCACTGGGTTCTACAGGTGTGATGTCATGTCTTTGTTGCGTTGTGATGTCACTGCTGGAGGTGGGGTGTGACTCTGTGTGAGAGAGAGGAGGCGGTTGATCGTCCTTCACGTGTGGAGGGGGGGTGTCCGTCAACATGGTTTCCTCAGCCATCTCATTACCTGCAGAAATAAACATTTCCCACGTGAGGTATTTCTGGTAAACTCACAGATCATATGCAGAATGCAAAGCTTCTTACCTGGGTCAACAGAGACGGGCGGCTCCTTCACAGCATCTGTCTCAGTCTGGCTGAATTTAGCTTTCTTCTTCTCAGTGTCCTCCTCCTCTACTCTCACATGACTGTCTTCTGCTCCAGCATCAGCAGTTTCTCTGGGACGCTTCTGCCCCACAGTCTGTTTTGGTCGACTGAAGAATGAAGGAAAATAGAGGCATAAAATGTATAGCACACAGTTGCAGTCCAAAGCCCACAGCAGATGATACACTATCACCACACAGATATTCATCATTTAAACCTGAACTCATTTCACGTGAGCTTAATGCACCTCTACACACCTGCTGTTCTGCTCTGAGGTGCTGCTGGGCTCCTCAACACCATCAGCTTTCCCATCTCTCTCCATCTCTCCATCTGCTGCTTCTTTCTTCACCTCCTCACCAGCCAGCGATCCTGCTTTCTCCTCCTCTCCAGCTGCAGCGTTTGAGTTCTGCTCCTCTCCACCCATCAGTTCTCCTGACGTCTCCTCAGCATCTGGTTGGCTGTTGTCGTCAAGCTCCTCCCCCTCGGCCGGACTCTTCTTCTCGGTCAGTTCTGGTGGGAGCTTTGAGTGGTCAATGGGTGCATTATCCTTTCCTGCTTTCCAAAGTTTGTAGCGGTCAGGTTGGAACTTGCGAACAAACACGTCCATCGATATCTTCACCATGTCCTTCCGACAGGAACACTGAGAGGAGATGACACAACATCACCAAACAAGATCAAAAACATCCACCCGAGGTCTTACTGTTTTGAGAAAGATCCGGCACTGAGTTTACAGAGTTCACTTTGATAAATTCCCAAGACATTTTAATCAATATTAATAAGATAAATAGGTTTGATGGTCACAGTACACTACAGGAGAAGAAAGTCCAGATCCTTTGGCCCTGCTGTTTATGCATGTAAAGTCAAACGTACTAAAGTCGCCTGCTTGCCGTAATCAATCCAGCGCTGGCTGGCAAAGTTGGTGGATTCAGCGCAGTTGAAGCCATGATTAAATCCTGTGTGATATCCAAATGGGAATGTGACGATGAACTGCCCTGCCTCCTGTGTCACCTAATGCGTTACACAGAAAACTATTTAAATAGAACAAAATTCTAATGACATTTTAATGCTTGATGTGATAGTTAGGAATCTTCTCAAGAATATAAAGGAATTGACCTTCTCAAAGGGAATGCCGTACTTCCTCAGGATCGATGGTGAAATTAAAGTCATTTTGTGACGTAAGAAGGCTTCACAACTCTGAGCACTTCCAGGGAAAAATCCTGTGAGAAGATCAGAAGTGTTACTAGACACAGAGCTGATGAACAGCAGGAGGAACTTACTGTCAGAAGATCTGCAGAACAACACAGAACCTTTGGCCAGACGCTCCAATCTTTTCCCATGTTCTGGCGGCACCACATACCTGCAGAAGAGCTTGTTTTTAAATCAAGATCGAGTCACAATGCCTTTAAATCTGGTATGAGAGAGTTCTGTGCTGTGACGGTACCAGGACTTGGGTTCTCCGAAGTGCAGGTAGTTGATGCTGTAGAGGTCCATGTCCTCCGTGTGCCAGGCAAACGTGCTCTTCCACATGCCGAAGTAAAGATACGGAGTGTTCACTCCCTTTATGGTGACCCCACTCTCTCTCTCCACCATGTCCAAGATAGTGTTTAAATGACCGATATTCCACTCCGTCACATCCTGTCATGAGAATAAAGCCACATTTATGTTTGCAGTAATTTGCAGTAAAAAACTAAGAGAAAGTAAAAAATGTACTGGAATACCTTTCCCAAAAACAAAAGAATCAGTGAAAATGTCCAGCACCAATAAATGCATAGGACTCACATTATCATTTAAATTATATTTCTGCATGAGAAAATGTTTGTGTTTGTACAAATGTACACAGATAATGTTTGGTTTGTGCTTGTTAAAGTTGACAGCCTCTGAGATCAGAGTCTCATTCCCATGAACATCCTTTCACTAAAGAAATCATTATATGAAGAAATAATTTGGCTCACTGGATCATAGAGGGTTCCGCTGACATCTGCCCCGTATAACGGAGGGTTGAACGTTAAATTCTTCCAATATTTCCTCTCAAGTTCATCAAAATCTGCATATCTGGGGTTACAGAACCTGCGGTGAGTCCGAGAGACAGAGTTACTTACAGGTTAATTAAACCCAACAACACCAGCAACATTTACATGAGGCACTGAGTTCTCTTGTATCTGGAGGAACTTACAAATCATTCTAAACAAACTCATGATGTTGGTGATTTAACACGTTGGGTTAAGTTTGATTCATAAGAATTTTAAGATGTATCGTTTGCTCTCACTTGTCTGTGTTGGCAGTTTTGCGAAACTCGCGGACTGTCATTGGCTTCTTCTGGATGTTGTACTGAGTGAAGAGACCTGATTGGCCGGTGACGACCTGTTGAATAGGGGTGGGAATGACCAGGTCATCGATGTCCTCATACGAGCGCCGGGGCTTCCAGTCCTTTGGTGGCACGACCTAAACCAACACAAACACCAATGAGCAACAACAACACTCCAGTGACAGGACACAAAATCATATCTGATGATCTCACAACAGTTCTAGCCAAATGATTGTCACATGCGGCTGCTGACCTTTGCCATGCCGGCTCTGTGAGCCCCCTGTGACTCCATGTATGTGATGTATCTGTTAAAGTCTGTGAACTGCTCTTTTGTGGGATGAAAGGTTATGATCCGAGTGGCAGGACTCTGAGAGCTCTGAGAGACCGAGTCTGAAGCCATTGTGTCTTCTGGACTGTAGGAGGAAGAGCAGAGACATAAACAGCAACATAAACACCAAAAGCTGTGGGGTAATGTAACAGCAAAGATTTACTGCTAGGCTTTACACCATAAATTACATTAACATCCAACAAGAGTCTTTCTTAGCAAACTGTGTGCAACTGAACTTCACATGCAAACCACTGTTTCTGCAATCATTATAACCACACGTTTCATATATAACAATCAAACTTACACACGCATACACACACATGTAAAAATGTATAACTTGGATAAAAGCGTCAAATGCATAAAAGTAAATGCATACATACATAAATATCTGTGTGTAAAATCAACATTTATTTTAAGTAATTGTTTAAAACATTGATATTTAATAAACGCCCCAGCACATGTAAACACAGACCCTTCACTAGCCTGCTGCCTGACAGGAGCCTGTAAATCTGATCACTGTGAGTGTCTGTTGATCAGACTGGATCAGATCATCAGCTTCTCAATCCTGCCAAACAATCTGTCAAACTCAACAACAACAACAACAACACAACAACAACAACACAACAACAACAACAACAACACAACAACAACACAACAACAACAACAACAACACAACAACAACAACACAACAACAACACAACAACGCAACACAATACAACAACAACACAACAACAACAACAACACAACAACAACAACAACACAACAACAACAACACAACACAACAACAACAACACAACAACACAACAACAACACAACAACGCAACACAATACAACAACAACGCAACAACAACAACAACACAACAACACAACAACAACGCAACACAATACAACAACACAACACAACAACAACAACAACACAACAATACAACAACAACGCAAC
>JBAJNP010014928.1:0-10457 GCA_036877545.1 Yasuhikotakia modesta | reverse complement strand
CTGTGTCAGTGCAGATGTTTATGAGATCAATAGTGTGAAAGGCTGTGATTCCACACACAGGTGGTGCCGGGCACAGACTGGTACCTTATACCTTTGCCTTCGATTCACTGTGTGTGTTTACCTTGTCTTATTTGCAGACCATTCACAGAGGAGATCTATCGACAGAGACAGCAGCAGTGCAAGCACAAATAAAATGGAGCGTGTTTGTGAGGGTTCTGCTGACACTGCTACTGCGTGGATGAACACAGGGGATGCCCACAAACTCACCACTGATGTAGCTGTTACTGATGTAACACCCAGCTGACTTTAACTCCAGCTGTGAACCGTTACCCTGAGATATGTTGTGTGAATAATGAGCACAGCTGACTAAATCTGCATATAAGCTATTGTTTCAATATTACATGTAAAGAAATTGTAGGCATATGTAACTTACAGCAATAGTTCACTGTTTCATAATTCTTCAGAAAAGTCAGGACGTCTTGTTGTATGAAACAGTTATTCAGCTTTCAGTGATGTGTGTCGTTCTTTCTGACATCACAGCAAAACCTTAAAGATGTTCATTCATTTCCTTTCAATTCATTCCTAATGTTCACTGGCTCTCAGGGTCCATTTGTTGTAATACGCTGGGAAGTTGTTGAGTGCTCTGTTTACTACCAAAGAGAAAATAAATGGATACATTCTGATCATTATTTATATAAATCTCTTTTGTTTACTGCCAGCACTTATATTACAGATCCTGAGAAACATCACTTTCTATTGTCATATTTTACATGTTTATGTCAGTCATACAGTGACTTTCAGACAATGTCTGTATAGGAAATTGTCACAGTTCAGAACATCATTCCATAATTTGTCAACTTTTTTTTATGTTTTTCTGGTATATTTGTGATCATAGACATCTAGTCAGTGTTTGGTGGTCGCATAACAAAAGCACACATGGAGGCAGCTGTATCCGTCTGCAGAGCATCGCTTTTCTGCAAACTTAAAGGTTTACTTTGTGGTTCCTAAACTCTACTGATACTTTCTGATTTAAGATCTGAAGGTTTAAGACCCTCATAATTCCCACCTATCCTATAATTCATACATGCAGCGGGTGTTCAATAAAAACACTTACACACAGTCATGACTGCATGATGTATTATTGCCATTACGTACCAAAGACGTCCCTGCTGCTGTAAAACACCAGTTCAAAGAGAAATTCATCACTCAGACAATTCAGCTGTTTTAATGTCTAACCGCTGTGAAGCTGCAGAAACCGATGTGCTCGCATGCTGATAATAATGCTTGGCTGCTAAGCAACAAGTCAGTCCAAATCTCTTCCCATAGTTACGCTTTTAAAAGCAGTCAGTTGTTCAACATCTGTAATAGAATATTTGCTATTTAAACCTATGCTTGCAAAAAACTAGTTTGCCAGAAGATATTGTTTCTGAATTGTTGTCATTAAAAACCAGCTAGGAGTGTGTAAGTAATAGTGTTCACCAGCAGGGGTAACAACCATACTAACAAAACAATCCCTGACCCGCTTTTGACCAGGCCAACAGTGCACAGTTACATAAGAACAGACTCTGGTGCTGTCACAAGCTCTGTCTGATGGGTCATCTGTTTTTGATGTTGTCACATGGTTTAGGAGACAGAGATGGGCCCCTGCACCAGAGTGAATCTGTTAAAAGAATATTTTACACGTGAAGATTACGCAACAGAAGCACAAGCAAGTACTCAGTCTTACAAACAGTAATCAGTCATCCAAGAAATCAGTGGAAGTAATCAATTCATTTATTTGCACACAAGGTAATAATATTTCTTATTAATGTTTGGTATTGGCATTACCTGCTAATGCTGCTCCTGCTAATTGTTTGTTGTTACTGAACACTGTTACATAGAACTGCTAACAGGCTAATGCTTTAAACACAAGCAATACCATTCATGTCATAATCATCTTCACTGTTCTGCTGAATTTTCTGTTTGTTCTTCTGTTGTGTGAATAACAGTGTCACTGCAATACATCAGTATTTTCCCTTCTATTCAGTGTTTTAATAAATATTAAACATAAATTGAAATATGTTCCAGCAAAATACAGAGAATTGAAGGCAGACGTGCTGTTATCTGGTTCTCCACAGGGTTCTGGTGGTACTGTCTGGATCTTGATGTGACGGTGTCTCAGCTGTCATGCTGTCATGTTGTGTTTCATATGCACCATTTCTAAAGCTGCTACAATACATCTCTTTTATTCTTCTCTGTGGGCTGTTACATAAATTAAATGTGTTTTTTTAACTTTCCTGCCCTAGTTTTTTGTATCTATTCTTTTGCCTTTCTTCTCTCTTCTTTCTCTCTCTTCTTTCTCTGAGGCTCATCAGTAAAGGCAAGGTCCAAACTTTATATTAACTCACCCCCTTATTCTCTCTCTCTCTCTCTCTGATGACTGAAACTTCACACACTTGGGTTTAATTTCAGAGCTCAAGCCCATTTCATTTAGTTATTATTCAGTTCTTAGGAGCACAAATCAATTCAAATGTCTTTGAAGAGCTGTTCTGAGCTCAGTTCTAATGTCTTTATTAACACCATTTTCTCTGCCTTGTGACACTTGACCCATTTTAAGTCTATTACACAGTCTAGAGTACAGTGTTACTGGATGCATAGAAAAATGTTCACTGTTTAAGCTCAGTTGTGTGATTTCTATGGTACAAGCAGCACCAATCAATATTACAAAAATAACTCAAGTTTCAGACACAAATGTTTCATAGCTCAGTTTCAATAGCAGCCCCCAAACATACAGATTTATAACTCCCACCTTGTGTTTATTCAAGATGAAAATCCTGTTGCTGTCAGATTTCTTGGTCACATTTTAGTACAACAGCGTGAGTTGTGAGTGTTGCTTTAGCTTGTTTTCACTGTGCAGCAAACTTACAGATAATGTTATGAAAACTGTGATACTGTAAGTGCAGTTCTCTCACCTCTTGCATTTAAAGACCTTCATCCTTTAGAAAGAAAAGCATGACATCTCATGGATTTTTAAATGCTTTACTTTGTTTCATTTTGGTGGGGGAAATCCAGTGTGAGTTTAGCAATGAACTACATTTGTTTAACCATGTGACTTTTGTTGTTTTCAGAAAGCACAACAGCATTGCTGTGAAATTATGGATTTTCTTTCTGTACTTCTCGCACCCGTTTGAAGGATGAGGGCTAAAAGTTCAGCTCTTCACAAGCTCATCTTCTGCATGTAGCTCAAATGTTTGTGTAATCCACACAAACTGCTTGGAATGGTTCCTGCATGAACACGACAGACACCTTCTCTGGTAAGACTGAGTAACAATATGAACTGTTGCTGGTGTCAGTCATAATGAACTGTGGCACTCCTGGCTTTCAGAAAAACTTCCTTTAAATGTCAGATTTTACAAATATAATCAAATCCCAAATCTCTCTGGTTCTAAAGATCTTTATGCCTCACAGCTCATCACGGTTTTCCCTCTCATATTATTCCATGTTGATTCACACACTCCGTTTTGTGCTGTGCAATAGTGTGTATCTCATCTGTTTGTTACGTTAAACACACATAAAGATGACTGAGTCTGTGAAAGCTGTGTGTAATTTTAGCCTGTTTCTGAAACACATTTTGTGCTCTTTGTTTTTGTTTCAAACAAAAGCTGATTATTATTTGCTCTTTTAGTAGCTCAGGGGATATTCATCAGATTTTCAAGGATTATTTAATACATACTGTATTGTATGTCAATTTCATGTGGATTATTATTATTATTAGTGCTGTTGTCTGGTTCTGACAGTATGTGAGTTATGGGAAGCTTAGAATCTGGATTCTGTCAGATTTTCACCTATTTGACAAGAGTGTGTTTTTGGGTACAGCGCATGTATTTCAGTTTGCAGGTTAATATTATATATCACCTTTACACGTACCCAGGGGCTTTCTGCGCTTTCCTGAAGAGCCTTGGTTCTTTAAAATGTCTTTTGCCGTGTGTATTATTAATATTATTTTACTGCTGTGCTGTGAGGTCCAGCACCTCTGTATTACACCGTGTAAATAAACCTGCCATAAAGCAGTTTAAAGGCAATAACGCGATATGCATAAACCGACTCATTTCTCCATGTCACTCGTGGTTAAACAGTAACGGATAATGTTGCACAAGACGCGTTTCTTTCCGCTCCAGGTTTAAGATCCAGCGCAAACATTAATATTAACCAGAATCGGCTTCATAATAACATAATAACATAACATAACATCATAACATCATAACATAACATCATAACATCATAACATAACATCATAACATCGCAGCTTTAGGGTTCATGCAGGAATCGTTGCTTTCATGGAAATGTGCAGCAGGACGTGAAGGATCCGTTTGTCCCGCAGCGTCTGACGCGTCAGTCAGTCTCGCTCGAGGACGCGCTGACGCGCTGACGCGCTGAGGAGGAGGAGCGCAGGGCGCGTTTAAATAGCCGCTCCGCGACGCCTCGGACTCAGAAGCACCTTTGGCAGCGGACGCGCCGAGCTTTTCCCTATTTCTCCGCCCAACCTTCTGGCTCTGAAGTCCGAAACCATGATTAAGAAAATGAATCCCTCGGAAAACGAGTTTGACATTCCAGCTAAAAACTGTTACAGGATGGTGATCCTTGGATCCACAAAAGTTGGCAAAACTGCTATAGTGTCCCGCTTTTTAAACGGACGATTTGAGGAGCAGTACACGCCAACGATAGAGGACTTTCACAGAAAGCTCTACAGCATCAGAGGAGATGTGTACCAGCTAGACATTCTGGATACGTCCGGGAACCACCCGTTCCCTGCCATGAGGAGACTGTCCATCCTGACAGGTAAATATGAAGAATGGGTTTAATGCCTTGGCTTGTTTCTGTGAACGTTGCAGAGCCTCGGCCGGCGCTCAGATGTTTAACGCTTTGTCCTTTATCCGCTACAGGTGACGTTTTCATCCTGGTCTTCAGTTTGGACAACCGGGAGTCATTTTATGAGGTGCAGCGACTCAAACAGCAGATCTATGAGACCAAGTCCTGCCTTAAAAACAAGACCAAGGAGAACGTGGACGTGCCGCTGGTGATCTGCGGAAACAAGGGCGACCGCGAGTTCAGTCGCGAGGTTCAGCGCGAGGAGATCGAGCGGCTGATCGCTGGAGACGAGCAGTGCGCGTACTTCGAGATCTCCGCCAAGAGAAACACTAACGTCGACCAGATGTTTCAGAGACTTTTCACCCTAGCCAAACTCCCGAACGAGATGAGCCCGGACCTCCACCGCAAGGTTTCCGTGCAGTACTGTGACATCCTGCACAAAAAATCTCTCCGAAACAAGAAGCTGAAAGACGGCGACGCGTACGGCATCGTGGCTCCTTTTGCGCGCCGCCCCAGCGTGCACAGTGACCTGATGTATATTAAGGAGAAGGCGATAGGAGGTGGGCAGGCGAAGGACAAAGAAAGATGCATCATTAGCTAGGAGCGCCCGTTCAGATTACTTGTGCGGTCACAATGAGATCCAGCCGCGGAGCTGCAGTCTTTACAGGCTGCGCACGGCTGTTGTGCCTTTAGCCGTGCGGTGACTCTGAAAGACCCGCATTAGCGCCGGCGGTATACATACAGTCATCGGCTTGAGCTCTCACCTCGCCCAGTGGAAGCGCATGTTATGCTCGCTAGACCTTCTGTACAGAATATTCACTCTGTTCTGTTCAGTCAGAGCGCCCTGTGACGTGGCTTAAAATTATTGTGAGGCTCTTTTCAACTCCATGCTTTAAAATGTGCTTTTAGACCATCTGCCTTTCTGAGTGCTGAAAGCAGACTCCGAACGGAGCCGAGTTGAATGTCAGTTGTTTACATTTTGTTTGCTGTATTTTATTACAAAACTGAACTTGAATGTGTTCTTGCAATCTGAACAATTTTTTATTGTGAATGTTTATTTATTCTTCTATGTCACTGAATTTAAATAGAAAGCAAAAATAAAAAGAACTGTCAAGAATATGTTTTCTCTTTACTTTTGCAGCATGCGTTCACTACTCCAAAAATATGCATACTCCAAAATATGAACACTGCTATTCACACACGACCACAGCAGATCCCCTATAGACCATTTATTCAAATAGTCATTTGAATAAATGGCTGATAATTTCACTAACCTGTTTAGGTTATAGTCAATATTTTTAAAGTAACATTGGCTGATATCCCCTATACATATTAAAATGCTTTATTGTTATTTTTTAATTTAGGCAAGAAAGGTGTTCCTGTAGCTCTACTGATAGAGCACTGTGTTAGCAGCGCAAAGGTTGTGGGTTTGATTCCCAGTGAACACACACACTGATAAAATATATACCGTGAATACACTGTAGGGATAAGAGCACCTGCCAAATGAATTAATGTAAAAAATGCCTTTACTGAAATGTTATCCAATACAAGCTACAAAGTTACATAATAAAAGTGTCCAGGAACCATTCGTCAGCTCACAACAGAGGGTTTCAAAGCTTTGCCCAAATATTAACAAACATTGTACAGTAGCAAACAATACAAACATGAGTACTGCGTCACTGAACCAGTTCCTCTTACACCAGTGGGACAGTTACACCGTCACGAAAGGCAGTAATGTCAACAATTCGCGTCTTCATTCATTACTTCTCAGGAGGGTTTAGGGATGTCAAACATGCACAGACTCTTGTATTTCTGCAGAAGCTGGTTCTTGGTCCGGACTTGCTCTCTCAGAGTGCGGAGTTTATTCTCCTGTAGCGCGGGACTCATGTCGATGCCCGGCAGAGCTGAAATCTGCTCTCGGGCCTCCTGAATCTTGCTTTTCAGCTTGTTCAGTTCCTGGTGCACGTCTGGACTGTCTTTGTCCATACTGTTGACACATTCATTTAGTGTGTTAATTTGAAACAGCGAACACATTGTGCCATGAACGCCAGGCTGTGTATGTTTACAGACCTGGATGTAACGCACACGGCGTATTCTCTACAAATCTCAAAACATATCGTGCAGGTTAATGAATGAAAACACACAAGACACGCTCCTACCATTTAATAATGTCATGAATAATTGGCAGAAAGGAATAATCCTCGGCCTCCTCTGCCACCGGCACCGCTGTCGCCATGATGGTTGCGTGAGCGCCTGTGACGTCATCACCGCGCGCCCGTGTTTTGTGCAGTGATTGGCTGAAGTCAAACCTCCTGACGTAACGACGTAACGACGTAACGCTTAAACGGGGTTCAAGCGGATAATGTAACGTTTTGCTTTGTTAAATTAAGATGCAGTAAGATGTTAAATACATTACAACTACTTATAAATTAAAACAACTTCTAAAACTACCATTAGAGTACTCGCTGTTTTTTTTTAAGTAGTTGGGCCGGTGTTAATGTTTACCCACAGAGTTTATTGTTTCAAACTATAATAATGTTATTGATTCAATATTTTGACATCATAGGCAGAAGACGGATAGAGACTTGTGAAGTTCAGACTGTCTGATCAGCTGTAAAATGACCGATTCTGTTGCATGCCCGTTTATCTTATTTTACATGTATTTAACACATGAAATATGACAAACATCATTCTTTATTTCTTGACGTAAGCTAAACAAACTGTCGTCCTGTTAATACAGTAATACACTGATTTGTTATGCTGTGTGAAACAGTATAAATATTATCTCCAACATGAATTTAGATGCATCTCATTTTTTTGGATCCTTTGGATATTTACACACCTTCCGTTTTTATTTTACTGCAAGTTAAACAAATACACATTAATCATATTTATTTCCTAAGTAGCTGCATAGTAGTATATCTGAGACTGATATGTAGCCGGTGACATATCTTGGAAAGACTGGGGTAGATGTCACAGTTTGTATTCTGGGGGATATTTCTCAGGGTAAATTTATTTAAAGTCATTATTTTTATGTTGCCCCACAAAACCTTTAAAACCTTCTAAAAAGGAAAATGACATTATACACATTTTGTTATTGTTTAGATAAATGTGTGTGATGACTTTCACTGTCATGTTTCTTTATTTCTTTAGCATTGGCATGTTTCAGCTGTTCAGACCTGACAGTCACAGCACGTGACTGTCATCATGTATTATTCATTAATGAACGGCTGCCGTGTTTCTCATTCTCCTGGGTACACATTACACCCTCATTAACAGGATGTTTTGATGGAAGCACATTGTTTGCCAATCACGTTTTTTCATTGCAAATATTATGTTTGATTCATTCTGGTGAATAGCACTATCAATAAGTCTGTTTGCTTATTATGCCAATACGAAAACTGAACTCATATGACTTCAGTGAGAATGTTGTTAGAATATAAAATGAAGAATACAGCATCACACACTGTCACACTGTGATATGAGGGGTTTGGTTTGCAGGTCTTTTGTATTATATTCTGGAAGTAAATTGCCTGATTATTGTCAAAAGTCAAGCTCTACAGTGATATGGTCAAATGCTCAAATACAGTTTTAGGGTTTAGCTGTGTGTCCTTCAAGGGTGTGACTTGCTGGTAAAGCTGATGAAACAGATTGTACTGTACCAATATTGTCCTTCTTTTTGAGCTTAATCTCTTTCATTCAATGACATTTCACTCTTTAGTTCATGCCTAGATTGCAACATAATTTGCCTGTGCTCTTGTACGTTTGATCTTTTGTTTCAGAGGGAGTGATTCTGGTGCACACTGTTCTGCTGAAACCACCAAAATCCATGAGACATTTTTTGCCAATCAATAGGAACACTGGGAACCTCGAGGAAGAATTTTGTTTATTGGCAAATGACTGTTATGCAATAAATATGGAATTTTTTATTGTGTTTATATGTAAATTAGCGTAGTGTAAGGAAAGTTCTAGAAAAACATTAACAAGTCAGTTATACCTCACAAGGTCTCTTATCCGGTGAACCTCATTTTAGGTCTGGACAAAATCTAGGCCAGGTCACACGTTTTGTGCGGTCACTGGAATCACTTCCTCTTATGAAACTTCCTACCTGTGCAGTTTCACACTTTACTGATTTGTGCCATATGTTTCATAATCTCTGGGTCCAAGAAATAGAGTCTGACTCCTGACAGGTCAGCAGAAGAGAGTTACTAACAAGATTAGTAACTATATCTGTTCCACTTGTTGTCAATCTTTGACAAACTTATATGGTATAAAATTGACTGTTTTTGCAGAAAGTGGTCTTAGGCTAGACATTTCATACACAATGGTAAACTAAAACATTGGCATGAAAAAGAATAAGAAATTACAGAACATAAAGAAAATAAACAGATTCAGATTAAAAAAATAAATCTTTATTTGTGCTTGGCTGATAAAACAAAGTCATGTATGTCTAGGATCTTAAAAAACTCTTTGTAAACTCTTTGTTCAAGAGACTACAAAGCCACAAATGTTCCAGCCACACAAGTGGAAAGTCCAGATTGCGGAAAGTCCAGACCAGCAATATTTTCACCATACCTCAACAGCTTTCGTTATTATCACAATGTCATATTAACATTGTTTCTCTCTTTTATTGGCTGGTTCTTAGCATGTCTAACCAGTACACTATAGTCATGCTGAGTACCAGTGCAGTCTTTCTGCTGTTCCTCGCTGGTTAAAGGAAGTAGTGAGCACTGGTGGAACGTCAGCCCATAGGCATCAAGAATTTCACATATGCTGATGACCAGCGATGCTGTTTTTTACTCGAGGTAATCACTTGGTCCATTACATAAGCACACACTCCCCCAAGCCAAGATTCCTGACTTCCTCCACTAATTTTCCTATTTTCCAGAGTTAATAAACTGGACCTGCACAGTGCCAAACAGGGCCAAGAGACCGCAGCCTTCACACAACACACTGTCTGATTGTGCCCCAACTTCTCCATGACGTGTATGAGCAGACGTTCTGTTTCAGGGGCTGTAGTTGTGAAATAGTTTATTAATGATGTTTCCAGTCCTGCTTGCTGGTGTCTGGCAGTGGCGTCTGAGGACGCAGGGATGCGTGAATAAAGCTGTACCGCAGGAACACCTGCAGTGAATAAAATATGTACAGAATGAGAATAAGGTTATTTATTGTGTATTTCTTGCGTTATGCACCCGTAGGTTTAAGGTCATTTCCAGCGTCACGTCACGTTACGTCACGTGACGTAAACGCTGCGTCGCCGCCTCTGACGCTGACGCTTGAATTTAACAACAACTTTAAAACAACAATAACAAAGTGATCACAATAAACTCTTTACTAGTCAAACCAAGTCCTTATGAAATGTGGATATATTTGCCAGCACGATACCCGGAGGATAAGAGTAAGTAGTTTATCTGTTTGATATGATTATTATGTGAGTAAATTGGGCCGTTTGTGTTTATGTCAGTCAGCGTCGGTGGTGCGGGGATAAAACTCACAGACAAGCACTGAGCGCTCGTCAATGTCACTGTATAGTGTGTGTGTGTGTGTGTGTGTGTGAGAGAGAGTGTGTGTGTGTGTGTGAGAGAGAGTGTGTGTGTGTGTGTGTGTGT
>JBAJNP010014927.1:0-10461 GCA_036877545.1 Yasuhikotakia modesta | reverse complement strand
CTCAATATGTATATATGGTGAAATAAAATAAAATATATACTATTTTAAACTTCAAAATATTTGATTGTTTAATAGGTAAAGTTACATGAGAGGTCGTATAGGTAATCATCTCTAACCACTCAGCTTTAAAAGATGGACAACAGGAACTCACAGTCAAGATCTGCATAACACATGAGGTGACTGGAGCCAGTACTTCACAGATATCTGATGGCACTTAATATGAATGGGTCGAGATGATGTCTTTGCATGAGAGTGTTTTTCTCCTTTTAACATGTAAAATAGATCCAACATTGGAGTGTGAGACAGAAACAAGGAAGTTTCAACCTGTATGGCTTCATGTGGTGAATTGAATTAAATTCTCTGTCATATGACAAGTTTACTTTTTTCTGTAAACTGTGAAGTGACACAGTTCTTAATGAGTAAGAATGTAGTCAAATCTGATGTACTTCATTTAATTTGATTAATTGTTGCCATTAATCTAAAAGGCATTTTAAAGGCATTTAGTTTTCCGATGTGTATAATGTTTAGAAGCTTTATTAGGATTGTTTAATCTAAAATGCTAAACAGCCTACAAATGTTTTTTTATTCTTCCTGGACACACAAAAGAAACACATTTATTGTTGGTAGAGCAGAACAAAACAAAACAATAAAGTTAACTATTTTGCCTGAATATATCTTATACTATAATAGTAAGGTGATTAAATGCATTGAAACTGTATTGATGTTGTGATTCTTCCCCCCCAGATCCTACTCTCACAACAAAGCTGCTACAAAAGGCTCTTCACAATAACATTTACAGAAGAACCATGTTTGGTTTCACAAAATATACAGTTAATGTTCTTAAAAGATCTATTTTTTCTCTTTTTCCTTTTTATAGCCCAGACCCCTTGAAACGTGAATTGATGTCAGTTATGCTTTTAACTGGATGTGTTTTCTCGTAGGTGACATTGAAATTGGACAAACTTTATTACAGACCAATACACAGTCGCTCATGCATTAAACTGAAACATTAAAGCATAGCATGAGTTGTTACGGTAAAGGTAAAATGAAATGTGGGGCAGGATGTATTTGTGATCCGTCCTCTAAGAGGCAGCATAGAGTAGTTTTGGGTGACGGATCCCACCTCGTCTCGCGAGATGTGGTCGCTGCTGAATTCAAACTAGGCTTTTGAAAGTTGCCCAGCAGTTGGATGTTGGGAAAGTACCACCTTTGAAGATCACAGCTTATAATAAGTACTTCTTTCATTGATTTAAAGGTAAACGCATCTATATGTCTACTTTGTACTAGCTGTCGTTTAGACATCACACGGTTATATTACAAATAAATGTTAAGCCATGGTTTTGATCGACGTTTAAACGTTTGGCGGAACGTGTGAGATAACAAAAGCTTCGTAAGTTACTGCACCAGCAACACACAACAGTTTATGGGGTTGTTGCATATTTCATTATCTCATGTTTTAATTTGTCTTTGTACAAAAGTACGACCAGTTGTTGGTCTTTTGTTGTTTTCAGCTTTTTACAGAAAATGGTTTGGGATACTTTATGCATTTGATTTGATCTATTTATCCAAAGTCAAAGACATGTAGTATATGATTATTATTAATAATTATTAATAATAATACAATAATTGCGATTATTAATAAGTGTATTTTGCCAGTTGGTGTGTTTACTGGGAATCAGACCTATGCTTTTAACATTGTGACATGTGCTAAATGAAAATCTACCACTTTGTCAAAATAAAACACAAAAATTCACATTATTCTGGCACGCTGCTGATGTTCACGTAACTCTCACCTTAAATATAATTCCAGATGTCTGATCTAGAAGATGAGATTAAAGTGTTGCGGAGGAGAGTGCAGGAGGGAGAGGAGGCTCTGCAGCGGGCTGGACAGTATGGACTCCAGCTTCTGGATGACAAAATGGATCTTCACAGCAAACTGGAGGAGCAGCGAATCGAAATGTCCGGTGTCATTGAGGTATCGATCGACAGTCCTGTTGATCAATGAATCTTAAATGTGATGTCATTTTCATGGTATATCTTTTGGCAGACAGTGGAGCAGGAGAAATACTCTTTGCAAAGGGAAGTTGAGCTGAAGACCAGGATGTTGGAAAGTCTGCGTTCAGAATTTGATTTTGTTAAGAACCAACAGAAACATCAACTGGAGCAGCAGCAAACTCTGTTGGAGAGGAACCATGCTCTGGAGCTCAGTGATATAAAGAACAAGGTTGTTATTATAGGTTTTGTCTCACTAAGCAGTGACATTGTATTTTTGTTATAATTAAAAGATGCCCCAACATTTGCTCATTTTATGAGATCTTTTATGTCTTATAATAATTATGATAATAAAAAAAAATTAACTTGCTGTCCTGCTTTGTGAAAAGGAAAATTGTCTGAATTTTTGATCGTGCCTTTCTAGGTGGAGAAAATGAAGGCAGATTTGGAAGAGGCTCAACTTGCTGAGAAACAAACGAGACACAAGCTGGACCAGCAGTCTGAAGCACTGCACAACAAAACGGAGGAACTGCGGGTTCTCACAGAGCGTGCCCATGAAACCATGTCCTCTGAGATCCTTGAGCTGCAAGTCCAGAAGATGGACATGGAATCAGCGATGGTATAGTTTCTCTGGCATGTTTTTAATGAAACATTACCATTGTTTAGTAGAATAAAGCAGATTATGTATCTGTTGTAATAACTGTACAGTTCAGTTACCTGTTAGAAACTCAATGACCTAGTAGCTCTTTAAAGGGGCTGAAAAAGTACCTTGTCTTGCCAGGCAACTCTGGAGCAGGAGCTTCAAGAGGCTCGATACAGAGAAGAGCAGCTGCATTTGGCCAGCAACACCCTCCAGAGGCAACTGGAGAGACTCACAGACGAGAAGGAAGAGAGGGAGAAAGAGGCAGTGTCCTGCTACAATGCTTTAGAGGCAAGTCCATAAGCATTTCTCTTATGTATTTATCTCTGTTTATCTACAGTTTTATGTTTAATCATTTTTATGATATGCAGGAGAATGTTAACTACTTTGTATTTATATAATTTAATATATATATAATTTAATATTTCAAATTTAATTTAATAATATTTAGAAAGCTCGTGAAGCCAACCAGGACCTTCAGATCCAGCTGGAGCAGTTGTTGCAGCAGGCACAAGATCCAAACAGCAAAGGCAATTCCTTGTTTTCTGAGGTATACCCTGAGCATTTCAGCTTTGGGAATGTTTGTGTAACACTTAAGCATTTTGAGATTCCTTAAATAGTTTTAGGGATATATGTGCCCTAAACAAATGTTTGTTTTCTTATCTATGTAATACTATTTAACTGAAGAGGATAGTAAACCTGTGTTAAACACTACAGCTCATATAGGGGGCTGACCCATGTGAGCTAGTTACTAAAAGCATTATCAGTTGTATCTTGTTTAGTTAACGCACTGGTTATCAGGCTGAAATAAATATTTGGATTGGCACAGGTGGAGGACAAGAGAGCAGAGATGGAGAGGCAGCTGAACAGCATGAAAAGGCAACACGAGTCTCTACAAAAACAACACGCACTTACCAAACAACATATGCATCGCATGAAGGTAATTAATGGTTTGGTGATAATGTATTTATTTTGCATTATTCAGATAAATCATGTGTATTTACTTTCTGTTTGCTGTCTCAGGTTCAGATAGCCAGCCTTATGCAGCTGCAGGGCAACAGAGCAGACCCAGCTCAGCTTGAGCGACTGCAGTTCATGTTATCTGAGAAAAATAATGAGATAGAGACCCTGATGATGAAAGTAAGAGAACTGGAGAAAGAGAAGGTAAGTGTTGTGGAATTACTTCATAAACAATATCCAATTGCTGTTTGGAAAACATGTTTCCTCTTTACAAACTCTTAATTAATGAGTTAATCATGTTTAATTAACTTTTTATAAACAGATGAACGTTAAGGACCAGCATCCATCAGTCCAGTGTAAAGAGACTGAACTTGTGGATGAGACGTACTACACAGACCTTTTAAAAATGCAACTTACGAATGCGAAGTGAGTGTTTTCTTATCATTAATTTGACTGGTGGAAGGTGCAACTTTTCAATGTTTTGAAATATGTGTTAAGGAAAGATGCGGAGAAACTGAAGGATGAGTTATCCATGGCGAGAATGAAAGCTCTCTCTGAGAGTCAGAGAGTGTTGGAGCTGGAGAGGAAACTCTATGGTACAGAGCAGACACTAAAGCAAAGACACAGTGACAACATGAAGCTTCAAGTCAAGCTTGAGGAGCTACAGATGAAATACACGCCTCATGGTAATCTTCATTCCCCTTTGGTCCCGTTATATTTAAAAATGTGACAGTGTTTCTGTTGCTGAACTGGTAGAATATTGCATTAGGTTGTAGGTTCGAAACCCAGGGGACATACTGATTAAATGTATGTATACCTTGAATGCGCTGTAAGTGGCTTTGATTGTGGAACCCATGGAAAACACAAAAGTTGGTTTCAGGGAGAATGTTTGGGTCTGACAGACTCTGTCATCATTTACATTTATTATTTAGAGGAAAAATGCTATTCAGTTTCTATGAGGTCATGTGGGTTTGGACCAAAATGTGGGTAAATGATGACATTGTTTTAACTGGAAGAACTTTTCTTTAAAATGACGTTTTTGTGCACTCAGTGGTGAATAAAGGCCAAGTCCAAAAGCTTCGCCGGGAGAAGTTTCCAGTAGACATTCCAGAAGAAAAGTCAGCACCTAGCAAAAAGGAAACTGCAACCATGGATACTGAGCCAAGCAAGACCTCAAGTAAAAATGCAGAGGAAAAAACCTGCAGTCCTCCTGTTGACATGCCAGTTGTGATCCCGTTACACTCCACACAAACTGCAGAACCCAAACCTGTCATACCTCGCGAGAGCAAGTCTGTCCGAATTTGTGAGGGTCCCCCAATCTGCATTCCTGATCCACCCAGGTCAGTGGAAACCTCTGCATGCCAGCCTTTCTCCTTTCTGCTGCGCTGTGTCAACTTTACCATCTGTGTCTTCTTCCTTGTGCTGGGTTTCATGAGGGCGCTCGCTCCTCGACCATCACTTCCTGCTCTACCACTGCCTCACAGGAATCCTGTATTTCAAAGGAACTTCTTTTGACATTTTCTATAATCTTAATGGTTACGCTAAGAAATTAGGCTGAACAATGTACTACATTGTTGTTAATGAATAAATTAACAAAAAGTATAGTTTTATGTTTGAGTAGAATTAATGTTTATTAATAATTTTATTTTGTCTGGTTGGCACCTTTTGACAGTGTCATTAAAGTTCTAACTTCTAGAGAGTTACTCCTGTGGTAGTAGTAATTGTTATGTTATAATAGCTTACTGTTGTTTTTTTGACATTTGTACTGTATCTGTTCTTTGAACCACCGCAACAATGGTTTGCCTCTAGGTCTCCTGTAAGTGACTGCAATAGCAAGGCTGGAGCTCAAACGCTTAGCAACGAAGGGGAGGAGAACTGGAGAGTTGAGAAGAGAAGGAGAAAGTACCAACAGCCCACCCACATTAACTCAGAAAAAACTATGGCCAGTGAATGTGCTCAACAGTAATGCTGCTAATGTGAAGTTACCTATATGTGAAAGAATATATTAAAGTATTCTGATAGCTTTGTTTTATGTCATTCATGTTTTATCATATATAATGTTAAACAGGTTTTTTTTGTCAATGCCTGTGTAATTTAAGAAACGAAGTAAAAAAAATTGAATACAAGAATTGAATTAACGAAGATTTTATAAACTTATAAAAGATTTATTGTAATATTATGTACTTCCTATAGGGTTATGTCATATTGTCTGTTATTCTGTTATATTTGAGCAATAAGGCAAATAGTTTGAGTTCAATTTTGTTTCCTTGATTTTGTGGCTTTGTGTCAGAATTGCAGCTTTTTAATCTGCATTTTATGTGTTTTTGTCTTTATAATGTTACACAACATATTGATCATCCATGGGTAGTTTCAAGCAATTTGGTGGCATGACGTCTAATAACAACGTCTTAGTTTCAGAAAATCATAACATGCCGGGAAGGTTCGTCTTGCCTTTCATTGCGTCATGCAAAGTGTCTCTTTATCTAGCCAATCGCCGTGGCCGAATCGAATGACGTTGTTTAAAAGTCATACACCTCTTTATTTGATTGGTTCACGTAAGTGGTTCAGATGAACAGCGGAAGTGAACGTAGTTTGTAGTTGTTTTTTGTTGATGGTGGGCGATACAGGAGGTGAATTTATCAAGTCATCAACTAAATTAAACACAGTTCCTTTAGTTTGTAGATGCAGGCGGACATGTAATTTCGAAAATTATTTATCGATTTACTGTTAGTGTCTTTGAATGGATTTTAAATTCGGATGGTTCTTGTCAATGATCGACTGACTAAACATTGTTTATGGAATTAGTTTATCCCTTGTATCATTGTATCTCTGGGTTTGTCCTATGGGAACCAAATGCATCATGCAAAACAGAAGGAGTAACAGATTTGGGGTGATAATCACCCTTTGGCTTTTCGGTCTTCATCTCACATGTGGCCACAATGTGCAGGTAAAACTGTCATTGAGTTTTGTACACTTTTAAATTCTTTCCTCGTGACGTTTCAATAACAACAGCGTTGCTGGTCTGCAGTCCCCCACAGCCTTAACTTTAAAAGAGGGCACTGATGATCTCAATAAGGATGAAGAAGCACAAATACAGGAGGAAGATGATGAAGACCTAGAGGTGTTTAGACCCACAGACAAGTGGCAAACACTCAGACCAGGTGGGTATATTCCCATGGGCCACATGGCTGACTATCATTAGACAATAAGTGTTTCTAGGTGAAGGACTGCCGTGTCATTTCATAATGATTAACAATTTGCTGTCATATTTTTCATAATGAAATATTTAATGCTTTAGGTCAAGCAGTTCCAGCAGGCTCTCATGTCAGACTGAATCTTCAGACCGGGCAAAAGGAGGTCAAGTTGGGAGAGGAAGAAAGTCTCAAATACATGAGAGATGGAAATAGGTATCTCTAAAGACGTTATGTAGGACTAAAAATAGTTGAAGACTCGGAGGGCTGAGTACAGGAAGTGAATTAGAAAGAAAAAAGAATTCCAGTTTATATTGTAGATAATTTCCATCTTTTGTTCACATGATGGCCTCCAAACATAAATATAGTGGAATTTTATGCATCTGTAGTTTAAAACCATAAAATATGTCTTCAACTTTTGTCCTTTTAATGAATCTTGGCCATTTACCCAAGTGCCTAAAACAATTGTTTTAAATATGTTTAAATATGAGCATATGTTTTAAATATGCATATTATTTAGTTATTCTCTATTTATGGTGCAGGCAAGGAATGATGAACATGCAAGGCCCGTCATTCACGCCTCAGGAGCTGAAAGAGGTTCTGAAAAAGTTTAAAGAAGGAACTGATGATCCTGCAGGCACCAAACAAGTATGTCTATTTTTAATTACCTAACTACTTCTATTTCTGGATTATTAGGTTCTGTAATAGTGATTCTTGCTTATAGGAAGAAGATGCGGTGAGGTCCCAATTTCGACCCATTGAGGAGTTGAAAAAAGACATGGAAGCTTTGGACATGCTGGTGGAGACGGATATTCAAGTTATGAGGAGACTTTTAAACCAATTCAATAATACTAACAGCACAACTGAAGAAAAGGTCACAGCTCTTCTTGACCTGGAGTACCTTGTGCACCAGGTGATTACAAATGTGAAACACACAAACAGTATTAAATATATATATTTAACTCTTCTTAAGATTATTGAATTACCAGCTATGCATGTTGAGAATTTAGAGAACAGTTTTTTAAAAACATTTGTATTTTATTATTTAATAGGTAGATAATGCCCAGAATCTGGTGTCTATGGGTGGAATGCAACTGCTTATAAATGCTTTAAACAGTACAGACATTCGTCTTCTAGAAAGTTCTGCATTTGTGCTTGGGTCTGCTGTTTCAAGGTAACCAGCAGTCAGTCAGTATGGCTACCACAATTTTTTCTGATGTAATCTAATAACGATTTTGTCACACTTTGTCTGCATTTTTAGTAACCCATCAGTGCAAGTGGAGGCAGTTGAAGGCGGTGCGTTACAGAAGCTGCTGACATTGCTTGCCACTCAACGATCCATGTCCGTTAAGAAAAAGGTATATACATAATATATATGCATAAACCATAGACACTATGCTGTTTGCACTATGCTAGTCTTAAATGATGATGAATACACTATTGACTCAAACAATCTGATATGATACAGGTGTTGTTTGCTGTGGCCTCTTTATTGCGTCACTTCCCCTTTGCTCAAAGTCACTTCCTGAAGCTTGGTGGTGTGCAGGTGCTTAGTGAACTGTTTGTGACACAAGGGGCAGAAGCTCTGCGGGTGAGAATCATCACAATCATCTATGATATGATCATTGAAAAGGTTAGTCAGTGTTCAGGTGTTTGCTTTTTTTTTTTTCTTCTATTGCAAAATAATAACAAGTGTTCATTGAAAAAGAGCATTCTTAAAAGTCATCTGTTTCATTATCATCATAGGAGCTGATATCACAGATGGGCATGGACACTATACCAGACTCCTCCCACCAGGAACGCTTGCGACAATATGACAAAGTCTCCCTCCTACCTGTGCTGGTTGAGCAAGGATGGTGCGTCCTTGTGCCTGAACTTTTAGCTTCTCCTGAGCATGACTGGAGAGAGAAAGCGCTCCGTACTCTGCTTGCCATGATGGTTCAGTGTCAGACCCAGTTTAAACAGAACCCCACGCTGACCACTTCTCTCAGTGAACTGCAAAAACAATACAAAGAACTTGCCCTCACAGAGGAGGACGTAGGGGAGCAGGATGGGTACTTTGGGGAGATCTTGACCCTTGTGGACTCTATAGTGTTTAAATTGCAACAGATTTGAGTTTTCTTGGAACATCAAGAACTAATTAAAAGACTTTTGAATGATGAAATTGTGTGTTTGCTTAATTAAGGAAGTCGCTTGCTGTGAACACTTGAAAGAAGCATAAAATGATGCAGACATACTGTGCGTTTCAAGAATTTTAAATTGTTAGTTCAAAGGAAGCCACTTAGATTTAATCAGAATTAATTTAAATGGTAAACAACTTAGCACAGCTTGCGTACTTTGGTGCTAACATGATTACATATTTTACATAATTGTTTATTATGTAAATGACAGAAGTATACATTATGTAAATTACACATTAAGAAAAGATTATTGTCAATGTTTATGCCTTCAAAAACATTTTTTAACTTGCCCAAATTTAAGAGGTACACAGTAGTTGTTTTTCTAGCTGAGTCAAAACAACAAGGAATGGTAATGAAATTCCCATGAGTATGAATGTGTTTGAAAATATAGTTTGTAATAAATCATTAAGTTAGAGATCTGCTTTATTATAGTTTATTACAGTGCATTACATGAGAAGGTAGTGTTTGATAAAGATACAGATATACTGGATAATCTGTGACAGAACCTCACGCTCAACTGTTTCATTTCAGTATCTTTACTGGAAAGGAAAACCGCCTCTTTCAGCCATGGGTCTGGATTTGTCACATTCTCCTTCATGCATTATTCTGATGTTCTGGCTACGGTCTCTATAAAGAAAAAATGCATCTATTAAAAGTGGCACAAATGCTTTTAACTGTAAAAAAAAAAACAGGTGCCTTGTTTGTATGCATGTTTGTGGTGATAAATATTAGTTTCCTCCTTTCAAAATGAAAGTAATCACACGTCTGTTTATCAAAACTTTCTTTGTAAGTTCAAAATCTGACACCTTGACTTGACTTTTCTCACACTTTGTTCTTTGGCTTCTTAAAACAGAATTAACATTGCACAGAGATTGTATCCATCATAATACCTAACATTAACACTATATTTAGCTGATTTACCTGTTCTCCTTGCATAGCATGCACTCAGTGGGGTATGTAATGATGTCCTCTCCACACACTGGATTGTATTCACGAGTACACTCAGTTTTCTCCGGGTCACAATTGGGCTATTATAAAGAAATTAGAAAGAATTCAAACAACACTTTACTGTATTCTTGATTATATAAGCAAATTAATAATGACAACAATAGATTACTTACAGCTCTGGGCTGTGGTTCTGCCACTGTAAAAAAAATACAACAAATGATAGGAAATTAGAAAAGGCACCATTGCTCTCTTTGTTTAAAATTTACCCAAGATTTCACATAAAATGCTGCTAAACAGGTTGTGTTATCTTTGAAACCTATTACGTGTTGAGCCTGATTAGACGTCACGTTCTAAGGTACATGATGTTTGTTTTGTCTCTTTAGCCTGATACAGATTATTGTTATCTGTCAACTATTTAAAAAAATCTTTAGACAAACAAACAGGTCCCAATGATGTGTATTATTTTAAGGTTTTATTTAATGTTTTGAGTGTCTCTGTTTGCATAATTTTATTAATTTCATTTCATGATAGGTTACACAAAATAACTTTA
>JBAJNP010014926.1:0-10462 GCA_036877545.1 Yasuhikotakia modesta | reverse complement strand
TTTATACATCTTTATACAAATTTTAGAAATTACAGAGATTAAGATTATAGCCAGTCAATGGTAACATATTGGGTATAGAAAAGAAGGCATCTATATATTGGGCAACACTCATATTTCATAGTGTTGCACAGTATGTGGTATTACCAATATTTTTAGGATTATATATGCTTGTAGTTTGATATACAACAAAGATCTGACCTTAATCTATAAACCCATAATCTTAATCACTTACTCAAATAAAGCATGACATCACATATGACACACACGTAGGAGTGTTGACCTTGTTGTTCAAACACACACTTTTGCTTGCCCTTGCATGGGACAGATGGTCTCTCATACTGGCCCCGTTTTGAGTTGGGCTTCTGTGTGAGCACATGACCATAAGGAACATACACACAAACAACATGCTAAATTAAACTGACATTGAACATTGAGCCACTTTTGTTACTGTGCTTCATGAAATTCAGTATATGTGCAGAATATTGCAAATTATTACATTGGTTCAGACACACACACACACACACCACACACACGTCTCTTCTAAAGGGTTTGTGTGATACTTTGAACAACAGAGAAACATGGTTGTGGATAAGACATTTGGCTTTTTAAAAATATTCTAGTTGTTTTCTAATCCCTTTGTAGAAAAAGAAACAGTACCTGCTGGCCTGGGTTTGGAACCAAAACCATTTACCCTTATAGTGTAATTTCTCTATAACTCCAAATGGCCAGAGGAGGGAATATTCTGATATAACACAAAAACACACACATCCACTTTAATAGATGAAAGAGTCAGAAAGTCACCTGTCTCTTTTCATTGTCTTTGTGTTCCTCCTTACAGACACACTAATGGCAAAGGTTGTTGTTAGTTACATAAGTACCATTGGGAGTTCCTGTCACAAGTCTTGTCATCTACTCACTCAAGCACACGCCTTTATCAGCCTCAGTATCAACACATTATGTATGTGAGTAGGCTTGTATTAGGCATTTGCTCAATAGATCTTTGCCCTTTAGTTGTTATATATATTTTTATATACACACACATTTATATATACACATACATTAAAATACATATTTATATTTATGTGCATTATTAAAGAATTACTTTATAGCAGCTCTTCATGAATTTCATTTTAGACTTACCTTTGTTTATAGATTTCAGGAGAAGTATGAATTTCAAAATTAAATATCAAAGTTCTGGCACTAGCTGATAACACAGTGGTGCTAAATAAACATATTGGCCCACGTCCTGATCTCAGCAGGTCACTTTGCCGACTCAGCTTCCCAGAAATGAGTTTAGAAGTCAATTCAATGTTCTCTTTTCCTCACTCTCCCCTCTCTCACACACTCACTTATTCAACTACACACCTTGTTAAAATTAAACACACTCTCCATTGGTCTGAAGTCAAGCAGAAATCCCAATCATGAAGACAAGCTTGAGAAACTACTCTCACTCTCAGCATCACCCGCAATGTCAAGGTCGTTTCCAATGGCAACGTCTAATGGAACTAGTTATCACATCCCTAGAGTCAAAGGTGAAATTCCACAGAGACAAAGTGTGTGTGTGTGTGTGTGTGTGTGTGTGTGTGTATGTGTGTGTGTGTGAAAAGGAAAGAAATATTGGCATATTCTTAACTGCATAGCTACAAACATATAACATTTATTTTTGTAGCTTAATCACAATTATTGTGTTTGTGCAGATCCTGCCTTTACAATGTCAATTTTGTGATGTATACATTGTAAAAATGTGATTGTTGATTGCCTAAGAATATATTAAGAACAGGTTGTGTTTTTTTTACTTATGAATTTAATCTATTTGTTCTTTGCACCAGTTTTCAGCTCTTTGTATGTCTGGAATATTAAGTTGTTAAGTAAATGCTTTTGATGATTGTCTTAAAAGATAAATGAAGATGTCGCTTGTCTCAAACCGGCACGTTAAACCACTCTGCGGGTCGAGAGATCTGCAGGGATTGTGTTGAATTGGAGGCCTTTGTTGCTGTAAAACTTAAATTTTTCAATGCACTTTGCACTTAAGCAATAAAAGATTAAAATGTCATTCTTGGACGAAGTTGCAGACTCCTTTTGTGCTGTAGAAGTTGCTGACATAAAACATCAATTATAAAACAAAACAGCATTTTTGTTTGATATTTACTTCTTAGGTTTTTAAGAAGTTAAAAACCTCTATCACCCATATCGAGAACAACTGAACAGATTTGAGTTTTCAGTGTTAAATGCAGTAATAAAGAAATGCTTACATGGTTTTAGTACTTAATTTATGCCTCAAAGCATTAAGTTAAGAATTAGTGCTTCCTCCTTTCAGTGGAGTGTGTGTGGTTGTGGCTTGGAAGTGTAGTGCACCCTAACATGTTAAATTAACGCCCTCACAATTCAACGTTTTAGTCAGAATTTTTTCCATCAGTGAGGCTTCAAATCACATCCGAAATGATTCCGTTTTTGTTTAAAGGAAAACTGTACGTCCTCAGCTTATGCATATCAGTATCATGCATGGAATGTTCTGCATGCATGGAATACCCAGATAACCTCCTACATTGCCAAACTGTGTGATACAACAATACTACTCAGATGGGAACTGTATCCCGCAATGCAATGTGCCAGAAAAACAGAAGTAATATCAGCTGTGATTTATAATCTCTCTTGATATTCATTATTTGATTGAACTTTATTTGATTGAGCATATTCTATACTATGTTGCATGTCACATAGTTCTTTAAAAAAACATAGACAGAATACAGTAACACTCTGCAGTATGCAAGAAAAAGTATGCTAGTATGACAGTATGCTAGTGAATGTATACCATTTGGAACATAGCCAAATACATTCATTTATATTCTGAATCGGGGGCAGTGCTAATCACATCACACATTCCAGTGCAGTTCCGCCGTGCAACATTCATTGAAACATTCTTTTGAAACATTCATTCCCTCTCACATATAGCTCAACCCTCAGGCAGGGTACATTAATATTTACTGTGACCTTTGGGTGCCGACATGCGCCGCTAATTACACAGAAGGTCATGCCATGCCGTCAGGAGCTGTTAAAAAACATGACATGTTCAAGTGATAAAAACTTCAAGTGATAAAAAGAAAATGTGCAAAAAGAATGATGTAAAAGTAAATGCAGCTAAAACCAACATACTAACACATATATATATACATATAACTTATGTAGTAGAAGAGAAATAGGATGCACCCATATAATGTCCTATGCTATATGCTATAATAGTTCATGAATGAAACATAAAGGGTGATTACACGCTAGATAGTTAGTTGTTTATTGTATGATGGTAATATTTGATTATAAAGTGTCTCTTGTTAAGAACATTTGAGTATATAAGTGTTGTACCCAAAACTGGCTATATTTGATTGCTCTGCTTTTAGCTGTAGCATGAAATCTCTAGGAGACTTAACTAATCACTCTAGACAGAATTGCTGGTTATTTATTGCAGTCCTCAAAAACAAAAAACAAAATAAATTATTATGTGCCTTACCATCATTTAGATACTGGTTTTGGTTCATTTAAAAATAAATGGCACTGAGTTGATTTAAATGATTTCAGGTTTTTTATTGAACTACGCTTTTGGACATTATGGTCTGTTAAAAAAAACTTGGAATAGTTAGTTTCTATTAATGCAAAAATAAAGTGTTTACCAAAGCAGATAGCGTACTTAATTTTTTTTAGAACACAATGTGCTTCAGTGTGCTGTCTAGCGAGCGTTAATAAACCAGATTTATATTTACTCATTTGTATAGACACTTTTGTCTAAAGAGACTTACAAGAATGTTCTTAGTGAAACCAGTATTTCAGTCTAGTTTTAATAGAGAGCAGTGACACTTATTAACCCTGACAAGAAGTTTGAAGTTTCAGCAACTTTTGGTTTGTCATCTGTACACATAGACGGGCCTGTCAGGTCTTTTTGCTGTAGTACATTTGTTTATGTTTCTTATGACACTGTACCTGTGTCCTCTGGCCTGCAAGAGATGGAAAGATCAGCAAAATGTGTGTAGAAGAGTGAAGAAAATGTAGCTCTGGTTCCATCCAGGATATTAAATATAAATACTGAGTATTTCAACAGAAACTATTGATATTCACCTCAATAATTTTCAAAACATTTGAAGATTAGTAAAGCTCAGGGTGAAGACTGAGTCATTGTGAGGCAGGAGCCATTTAGGGAATCAGGGAAGGTTTTGTAAAACATAAATCAATAAATAATCAAGTTTTCTTAGCCAACCTTCAAGAATCAAATCTAAGTCTGTAGTGAATGGGATTATAAAACACAAACACAATGCAAGTGAGTTAGAGAGAGTCACAAGTAAAGGTCAAGGTGAGAGTGTTGGCTAATGTCCAAGTGTGACTGATAAAATCTTTCCTGCTTCTTTAAAGCAGGTGTAATGAGACTGAGATATACACCAAAGCCAGTTACTTGATCTAAAAATCAATTGGAGTAAATATTTTAATTAATGTCATTTTAAATATGTTTCCAAAGTAGAATTGGTACACCTGTATACCTACATGTAAACTGATAGGTCCCTCAACTTTAAAACATTAATATGACTGGATTTTTAGCTCTTAGCAACTTATCATGAAAATCAAATTTGTAAAGTGTGTTTTTGGCTCTGTTATTGGTCTTTGAGAATTTATTGTTATTGGTCTTTAAAAATGTATATGGTTTGTTTCTGCTTGCAGTTTGAGTTCAAGGCAAAGAATATCAAGAAGAAGAAAGTGAGCATACAGGTTTCAGTGGATGGAGTCAAAGTGATGCTGCGCAAGAAGCCCAAGGCATGTGTGACTTGATAACATTATACCAATGTTCTCAAAGAATCTTCTAGCATTACGCTAGTAGAATGTCTTCAACATTCTATATGTATCAAATATGTTATTCACTTATTGTTCTTAAGTAGTAAGTGGAACGTTTTAAAAATGTTTGAATAACGTTCTCATAACCAACAATAACGTTAAAGGATTGTCTGAAACACTGGATGTTTTATACACTTTCAAAATAACATGTTCAATGTAGTATTATGCTGTATTCTGTTCTCCATGTGCACAATGGACATCTGCAATTGAGTTGTCTGATGACCTTTTTTACTTCTAGAGGAAAGAATGGACGTGGGACGAGAGTAAAATGCTGGTTATGCATGATCCCATATACAGGTGAGACAGCTGTTACCCTGCCAAACATCAGCAATTTATCAGCAACCTTAAAACACCTTTAAAATACTGTTTACTGAAGAAGCTAATGTCTGTAATATATTAGGATTTGTTTGTGGAAAATATACCTTGAATGTTTTTTTCAAACCCTATTGATAAATTGTTGTAAGCATATTCTCAAAGAAATGCTATTGGATTAATTTGTAATTATGTTTTTCGAGAACATTTAACTTGTTGTCAAATAGAGAGATACTTTTACTAGAAAACAAGACAAAATAACTAATAAAGCAAAAAAGATTATGTACCTGTTTAGTAGTCATATCATGAGTCTAATGGGGTTGAATGTGCAGGACTCTCCACTAGCATTCGACTGATGTAATGACTTGGATGAGTGACATTTTAATAAGGGAAAACATTTCCTGAGTTCCTTCAACACAGTATAATGTATTAATGGTTAAACAGGCTTTTGGTCTTGTGCCATTTTTGCCTCATTCTGTTCTGTTTCCTCTCAGGATCTTCTACGTATCCCATGATTCCCAGGATCTGAAGATTTTTAGCTATATTGCACGTAATGGATCCAGTAGTTCTTTCAGATGCAATGTGTTTAAGTCCAAGAAGAAGGTAGAGTTTACCTCAGAAGATCTTTCTCTTTTTGACTGTGACTAATGTGCTTTATCCTTGATATTGTGTATAACCTTCTCTCAGTTGTTTTAGATTCCATTCACTCACTAAATATTTTAGAAAATAAAAGAAATATTAGTCAACAAATCTAAATGTGTGTGTATTTGTGTGGTTCACTCTCTTATTTGTCAGAGTCAGGCCATGCGGATCGTGAGGACTGTTGGCCAGGCGTTTGAGGTGTGCCATAAGCTGAGTCTGCAGTATGCTGAGCAGAATGCAGATGAGCTGCCAGACTGCCCTGCAGACGGCCAGAGCGATCAGTCTGGAGAGGAGCCCAGCCCTGAAGGTGACACAAGGCCATTACATTACAGCATCAACGCATAACATCACCAGTCATCATAGTTTCTATGATGCATAATGCAGTTTCTAATATTGCATTAATAATGTGTATTGCATTCCGTTGTCGCAGGTGGACAGCTGACAGGAACAGAGCGTGATGATGTAACAGAGTCACATGCGACAAAGCTTAGCGAACAAACTATGGATGACATTCTTCAGAGTTTGTCAGAGCTCAACATAGTGAAACCTGGACAAACCCTTCAGGTGAGACTGAGGGCTGATGTATAAATATTGTTTCATTTTCAGAAGACAAGCTTCATTATTCCTCATAGGTGTCTGTGGAGTGATCAGCTGGATACAAAACTGGCTTAGCAATAAAGTGGAAGCGTCTGTCTTTCACCTATTTGTCTTCTTCCTTTACCTCTGTGATGCTGTTGCGAGGCCTCAGGGCTGCACACTGTGTTCATTACATTGCAGCTGAAAACATAACAAAATATTTCCCAGACTTTAATCACTCCACTGTCTGAGGTGAGAGTAATATCACGCAGAGTAATATGAAAGATGGATTTATTATACTACAGTGAAATTAGTCAGTACTTCACAAATATTATTTTTTAGTTCAAAACCCACTTCTAAATTAAAATTCACAAGCATCACAAAATTAAGCTAATTCATTGTGAATTGTTAGCGTCATGCAAAGGTCTAATATGCTAAGTCTCACAAAACTCCCCACTTCACATGCCACTCAAAAATGAAAAGCAAATGAAAAAGAAATAAAGTTATATTTTTATATTTAACTTTATATTTTATATTTATGACTATTATGACTGTTATATTTTATTTATTTTTCAAACTTAAAAAGCACACAGCGTAGGTAGCCTGTTCTTAGGTTATTCCATTCATGTTTTCCAAAAAATTCCCCCTGAATATTCTCATGACCAGGACATTTTCTAGTGAGATTTTGTAGGATTCTCTCCGTGAATGAAGATCTGAGTGCCTCTCTCAGTGCTTCAAGGCCCTCAGGCAGAGCGCATCTGTAGGAAGCGCTTACATTTTGTCAGGTGGTCCCCTGTTCATAACAGATAAGCACCTGAACGCCAAGACAATTTGGCTGAAGCTCCGTGTTTTGAGACATGGCAACAATTACATCAGCTCACACTCAAAAAGGTACATTACTGAAATTCCCAATGCAAACAGGCTTCTCAGTGCGAGCAGAGATAATGCATTCATTCATTTTATATATGCATGTATTCATTTTGCCACAACGCATTCGTAATGCATTCATGTGTTCCTTCTACAGCAAACATCAAAGATCCAGTGGTGTTCCATTAGCTTTGTAGTTGACATTCACAGTGAATGGCTCTACTGGAGGATGAGAGGAAATGAAGACAGAATGAGAACATCCATTGTTGCAGTTTTCTCTTTTTTGTCATTCTGCTTTAGGAAAACACTGTGCGCATGTCCTGCGTGCACCATTGAGATAGTGGGTATAAAAGACAGAGGGTGTTGTTATTTTAATGAACAGTTTCCGTCTTAACTGCCTTGTCTTACTACCTACGTCCTCTGCATGTCGCTTCCATCTGGTTTGTGTTTGGATTTTAAGCCTCTGGCTCCTCCTTGTGATTTACACGATTTATTGCAGCGAAAGAGGAATTTAGTTTGACGTCTGTTGCATTAGTTACGTCATCACTGTCTTATGTTTAGCCTCACACTTTTATCCTCTGACGTCTCTGCTTGACTCATAAATATATGACAGTGTTTACGTTTTACATTTTTTATTATTTTCAATACAAGGACAGTCTTGTGTGGTTTCTTAGTAGATAGACCTTCCAGACACAGTCAGTCTGTTTCAGCATAGAAGGGATTTTGAGAAGGGAGGTTATTATTATGAATAGTTTTTTCAGGGAAAAAGTAAGTAAAGAAGTAAAATATTACTTCTAAAAGCTTCATGTATTACAGAAGTGTTTAAAAAGTTATAGATAAACCAATTTTTATATGTGGGTTAAGCTGAGATGTTATGAAGGCCAATTTTAGTGTTCGAATCTCTACAGCCTTGCCTCTGTCTCAGTACCTTTTATGGCTGACTACAGCTACTTAGAGAAAATTGTGTGTGTGTGTGTGTGTGTGTGTGTGTGTGTAAACATGTTCCACCTAATATAAAAGCACTTTATGTGTCCTTTGCTCCTGTGGATCCAAGTATTAAAGTGCTTGTGTAATACAAACACATGCTTACCAAACCACTCTCGAAGCCAATAACCTTCATGTAAACAACAAAAGATGTTCCAGATAATAAGAACTATGAAAAAGGTGATTTCTAGCCACATACGGAGAAAACTTTTATTATTATGTTTACATTTTGTTTCATGCAACAGTAAGTTGAGGTTGGATACTCAGTTGAGTTTTCTATGTTAGCCAAAATTTGTATGCATTGTCAGTCACTCAGCATTTTAAAACTTCATTAAACTTTAAAACTTCAAAAGTTTTAAAGGTTGTAACAAATGTTTGTATAAAAATATAGTAGTATTTTAGTTTTAAATGTACTAAATAAATGTGTTGACACAGTGTTTAGTAAAACAGCATAACTACAATTGTGACATCAATTTCTTCTATTATTTCTCTCTCTCTCGCTCTCTCTTTTTCTCTCTCTCCATCTTACAGCCCTTACAAGATGCAGAGGGTGTCTCGCTCTACACGTTATGTCCCAACAGCCCTTGCTCTGCTACCCCCACACCTTTAGCTACCCAACACCACCTGCAGTTACTCCAACAGCAGGTGCTACAGCAGCAGCAACAAACACACGTCGCTGTTGCACAGGTAAGATGGGATATCCTCACACATCACCTGTCCTAAACCTTCTTCCTAACACAAGGGGGCGCCGAGGCTCTAAAAATGCTATAGTCTCAGCCAATTTCACAATTACTTGCCTCTTCATCTCCATAACCATGACGAAGCAAAGATAAATACAGGCAATGAAGACCAGACATAATGCTGATGGAGGGAATCACCATTTTCTTTCATTTGCGTGTTCGTTTGTTGTCTCATTATTGTCTGCATTATATGATATTTGTTCTCCTTGGGAATATAGTTAATGTTGTGTGAAGGCAGAGAAACAGACATGTTCTCAGCTACTGTTCAGCTGTATACTACTACAGTGTGGAGAATGAGATGGATTTTCCTCTCTAAGGAGAGATTTATTAATCAGATATCTTTTATATCTCTGGAGACTGTCTGGAAGTCCCAGACAGTACTAGCTGTGACCTAGCCTTCCTCATGTGGCCTCCCAGAACGTCACATTTACTACCATCCACTCGGAAAACCTTAGTAATGCCCTGACAACCCAGAACACTCACCACAGTATCATAGCTTACTGATAGTGATACACACAATTTAGTATTTGAAAAGTCAAGTCTGTACTTCTTCAAACTTTGTTTCCCTTATGTAATCATCAGCTCATTGCTGTTGGCATTGATCTTCAGTAATGACCGTTTACACCCCTTGTTTAGGTGCAGCTCCTGAAGGATCAGCTGGCAGCAGAAACAGCCGCCCGCATGGAGGCGCAAGCCAGAACTCACCAGCTGCTGCAGCAGAACCGTGACTTACTGCAACACACAGCCCTGCTGGTCAAACACCTCAGCCAACTGGAGATCAGAGTCAACGGCACCACACACAGTAAGACACGCCCCCAATCCACCTGAAAACTGAGTTCCCTGTTCATTGAAGCTGAACTGATTGCATTAGAGTGGCCATTACCTGGAAAGGAGAGAGAGACAGAGACTGTGTAACAGTCATAAACACAAACACATCATTTTTTGGCAGGCTGAGATGTTATTGAGGTGGTTGGTGTACACTAATCTATTTCAGAGTGTAGTGCAGGAGTTTATTGGGTTTGATTCATCAGCACTGGGCTCTATGCCTAGTTTTGTTCTGACTCTCCTTCCAGTGTGTGTGTGTGTGTGTGTGTGTGTGTGTGTGTACTGGGGTGGTGGTAGGATACTGGTTAAAAATACTGGCACATTAAAGTGTCTTGTTGTGACCGTTGCGCCCTTGAACAAGATCAAAAGTCCAACATAGCTGGTCACAGCTAAGTTTTGGGTGCTGGTTCCCAGTGTGTGATGCTAATGTGCTGTGCTCATGGAACATTTTATTAAGGAATAGCATCCACGAATCATCAGTCATACTTAATTTTATGAAACAGCTATATTTAAAAAAACATTATAAGCCTGCTTACATGTAATAATTGTGAATGAGAAATAAACACATACTATCCATACATTTCTGTTCTGTTTTCTTAAGCCATACAATAGCTTTGTGTAAATAGACCAACATTTGCTGCACC
>JBAJNP010014924.1:0-10463 GCA_036877545.1 Yasuhikotakia modesta | reverse complement strand
CTTGGCATTCTGTTGATGAGCTTCAAGAGGTAGTCACCTGAAATTGTTTTCCAACAGTCTTGAAGGAGTTCCCAGAGATGCTTAGCACTTGTTGGCCCTTTTGGCCCACCAGCAAAGCACCCCCACACCATCACACCTCCTTGTCCATGCTTCATAGTGGGAACCAGGCACATGGAACCAAAGATCTCAAATTTGGACTCATCAGACCAAAGCACAGATTTCCACTGGTCTAATGTCCATTCTTTGTGTTCCTTGGCCCAAACAAATCTCTTCTGCTTGTTTCCTCTCCTTAGCAGTGGTTTCCTAGCAGCTATTTGTCCATGAATGCCTGCACTTCGCAGTCTCCTCTTAACAGTTGTTATAGAGATGTGTTTGCTGTCAGAGCTCTGTGTGGCATTTATCTGGTCTCTAATCTGAGATGCTGTTAATTTACGATTTCTGAGGCTGGTGACTCATTGAGAGAACACTGAGGGTTTGCAGCAATATCTAAAAAGCAAAGGGTGGCTACTTTAAGGAATCCAAAATATAAAACTTATAGTACAAAAGTATATATATCATCAAAACTTTATTGAATACATGTGGAATTATGTACTTTTGTACTATAAGTTTTATATTTTAGATTCCTTAAAGTAGCCACCCTTTGCTTTTGGATATTGCTGCAAACCCTCAGTGTTCTCTCAATGAGTCACCAGCCTCAGAAATCGTAAATTAACAGCATATATATACTTTAACCTCACTGTTTAAAGTTAAGTCCAGCGTGCACGCGATTGTTAGTGTTGTCCTGTAACTGGCCCAGTCGGAAATGTTCTCAAGACAAATGGTTAAAATGTACTGCACTTTTTAGAGAGGAAACTTGTAAATCGGTCAGATTTGACTGGAACACAACAGGAGGGTTAAAATAATGATATAAAATAATAAAATAAAATGTTGACCAAAATAAAAATGTTTTGACTATATTAAACAGTGCAATATAAATCAAATGATAGCATTGCAGAACAAAAAATTTGTCTTGTCAATAAATCCTGTCAATAAAATGCCTTGAATATACATAAAAAGTATAAAAAAATGAATATACTATTTACCATATAAGTAAATAAACGACTCTTTTACTGCCAGTGGAGAACGATTGATTAGCTTGGTTTTATAAACATAGAACAAAGGCTCTGTTGTAGCAGGAGGTGTGCTTAGTGTCTGTCTGAACGGCCTGGTTGTTGATCTGGGATAGTTGCCCAATGGCAGTGCCTCCTTAGAAAGTAAGTTCTGTTCACAGGCACACATTTACACTTCACAGAAAACACATGCAGAATTCAGAAAAAAATGAACAAATTCACATTCATGAAACAGCAGTGCATTTGCGGTAACTCCTTAACTAAATGCAGATATTTGCGGTGACTTGTTGAGATGGAAAGACAGGAGGTCTAGCAGATGCTCTCAAGAGGGCTGTGTGTGCTTCAACTGTAAGGCCCAGAGATGACAAATACGCCCAATAAGGTCAGTGGGTTTACTGATCACTTACAAATCCCTTTCAAATTATCTGATTGTACTGATTGTATTAAAGTTGATTGTCGTTTTCCATGTTAAAAGCTTTGTATTATTTTTAGATAGAACCTGACCTAAAAACTTTAATTTTACATTTACAACAGGTAAATTTTTGCATTTTTGTTGTTAATATTTTAGTTATCTCTATTTCTTTATATTAATGTATGCATAGACCGATATAAAGTAGTGCTTCACAACGGACAAACAGTTCAGACTAACTCTGTTTTCTTAATTTGATTTCATTAATATCTAAATATCTAAGGTTAATATACATTTTTCCTACACTTATATTGTTTACCTCAGAAAAGCAAAAATAATGTGGCCTGTGGCCTGGTTTATGTCTATGGTTGCTGTATGTGCTTTTTGCAGCTTCAGTGTTGATGGAGAGTTGGCTTAATGCTTGTAGCCTTTTCAAAACTGGCAAAATGTCTCAGGTTACGTATGTAACCTTGGTTTCCTGAAGTGAATGAGACACTGCGTTGAAACGCTTTGAGGAATGCTACCAGCGTTTATGCACACTGAACTCTGAAGTCTAGATTTCTATGGACCACAGAAAGGACCTGAAGATCACAGACTCTCCTCAGAGAGGTGATAGATAGAAGGAAGGCCACTTTGGCTGATAAATGTAGATCAGAGATCTGAGAGACAGTCTCAAAAGAAGAGGCACATAAAGCTTAAAGTACTATGGCCAGGTCCCAAGCAGGGATTCAGGATCATACTCGAGGCCTCAGCCTCAGCAAACCAGAGCAAGTGTACAACCAAAGGGTGTCTACCCACTCGATAGGGATGTGGTAAGCAGATAGCGCCCCCACATAAACTTTCAGGGTGGAATCACACCTTAGTCAATCCCACCTTAAATTATGACTGCAAAAATTACAGGACTGTACCAACAGGGCAGTCAACTGGGTCAATTTGTCTCAAACAGTCTCTACATCAAGAAGTGAAAAGTTTCCACTTACAGTTACACATGCAGTCCATGCATACAGTTTCCTCGTAGAAGGAGCTCAAGATTAAAGGATGGTCTCAACAACCTTAGTTGATAGACCAGAAACTAAGTTGTGCCACATCAGGGGCCACACCCATACACTCCAAAGGTTTGGGCGAGGGTGGACGAAAGCACCCTCTGCCTGAGAAAGAAGATCAGATCCCACTTCAAGGGATCGTCCATGGACAACCATCCAGGAGAGATAAGACATCCGAGAATCGTACTCTGCTCGGCCAAAACGGGGCTAGTAAGAGCACAGATACCACATCCTGGTGAATTATTTTTAGAACTCCTGGGAGCAGGGCAATAGGAAGGAATGCATAAAGGCATATCCTTGGCCACACCTAAACCATGGCATCTAGTCCCAGTGGAGCTGGATGAACTAGGGAGAACCAAAGGGGACATTGCACAGTCTCTTGAGCGGCGAAAAGGTCTACTTAGACTTGCCCAAAAATTTTTCAAATTTGCTTCACCACCGCGGGGTGAAGTCTCCATTCCCCAGACCTCGGCCACTGTTTGACACATTGCATCGACCAGGGATAAAAGCTGCTCTAAGTGAGCAAAGCTTCCCCTGTGACCAAACCATGATCTGGTGTGCCAAAGAGGACATGAGCGCAGACTCTCGATAATGTAGAGAGGATTGAATCAATATGAGTGGGAGACAGATGTGCCCGCATTGTGGTGAAATCCCATGTGATGCCGAGATAGGTGGTTCTATGAGCTGGAGAAAGCATACTCTTCTTGGGATTTAATCTGAACCCCAGCTCTTTCATGTGGATGGGAACATCTCGATGTCGAACTGCCAGATGTTGGGAGAGAGATAGAATCAACCAATCATCGATATAATTTAGTATGTGGATGCCCTGGATCCTCAAAGGGGCCAGGGCTGCATCCACACATTTGATGAAAGTGCGGGGGGGAGAGAGCAAAGCCAAAGGGAAGAACTCAACATTGGTAGGTTTCACCCCTAAATGCAAACCTCAAGATCTTCCTGTGCTGAGGAAGGATGGGGATGTGAAAATAGGCGTCTTTTAGGTCTATGGTGACAAACTAGTCCTCAGACTTGATTTGGAATATGACCTGCTTTTCTGTGAGCATCTTGAACTTCAGTGTCTGACTGAGCAGTTCTAGAGCCTGAGATCTAAAATGGGATGCAGACCCTCACCCTTTTTGGGAACAATGCAATAGTGGCTGTAGAGCCCTGTTTGCCTCAACTGAGAAGGGACCACATCGATGGCCTCCTTCCTTAACAGAGAAACCACTTCTTGTTCCAAGACCACCAGGTTGCTGTGTCCTGAAGCCTGGCGCAGGACCCATTAAAATACGTCTGGCAGTAGTTTCCATGCTGCCAGGAAATGTTTAGGGGTACCAGCCTCTTTAGGGCCCTGGGGAACCAATGGCTTTAAACAACCAGAATGACCTCCAGAGGGGGTGATCCTCTGAGGCCCTGGAAACATAACAGGGTTTCTATGATTGGGTACATGGGAGGTGATATTTACATGGGAGCCTGCATTTCCTCCCCTGATGCTCTCATTCCCAGGGGGCTGCTAGACAGGAGCAGCCCCCTGGGAATGAGAGCATCAGGGGAGGAAATGCAGAAGTGCTTCCTGGAAGGAAGACCCTGTCATTAACTTTAAGGTGGGACAGGGTGAGCTATAGAAGACGTCCTGAGAAATATCAGCTGTTGCTTAACTCAATCATATCCTCAGATGTGACTTAGCCACTCTCATTCATTCCAGAAGCAGTGAGGCCTGGTAAGCTTGCAACACGCCCATAGTATGCAACGATGTGGTAGCCTGAGCTGCTCCCATGCACCCCTGCCAACCAATGCAGAAGTGTTGCACAGCAGTTTGAAGGGCAGGGCCGGAGCCTTAAGATATGTTGCCGCTTCGGGTGCCAGAGAGCTAACAAGCATCTTTGCAGCCCGGGGCATAGATTCAAAAGTATGCTTATTAACCCCTACCACATTCCCATACAATTGAGAGGCAGGACCAGAAAGGCAAAATAAGGCCTATTCTAGAAAAGAGATCTCCATATGGAGGTCAGGGGAAAAAGGCAGGCTCCGGCATGTACACAGATTGCTGCTGAATGCTTTTAATGACCAACTCCTCCATTGATGAAAAGAGAAGAGCTGATCCCCTTCCTCCTCAAACACAGTCCTCATGGAGCGAGCACCCGCATGCTTTGATACTTGTCAGAGACGAATGCTCTAACATCACGCCACTGTCTGCTCACAATGCAGACAGCCAGCCCCTCAAGAGCTGACTGAGCGTGCTCCGCTCCTAAGCAAACAACACATAGAGCGTGTGTATCCCCACGCATAATGAAACGTGGGCAGAGAGAAACCCATGTTCTGAAATACATTGTAACTTAAATGCTTTCCCTCTCTGGTCTAAATACATACAAAGACAAACAATCGACAGGCATTTCGACAGGCTTCGCTGAATGAAAGAAGCTAACCCGAGTAGCGCAACGCAGATGCCTTTATAGCTTCCTGACATGACACCACCCCATCTGTGACGTCACGCCTCGTAACCACTGATTCGACACACCTGTTCAGAGTGCAGCTCGAGTTCCTGAAGAAGAACTTACTTGACATACAGTGAAATAAACACAGTTATCACTTTGGCTATGCAGTGGCTATGACACAGGCATGACACAGGATTATGAGCCTTTATTGTTCTCACATCAAACAGTAAACTGTTTAGTTCTGTGATTTTAAAGACACATTCTTTGGTTATATTGAACTGTTATATAAAAGCAATATCACACCTGGGTCTATTATGCTAATATACTCAGGTAAGATACAATGAACATACGGTGCAGTAACTGCATTAATGTTAGTAACTCAGACTGTCGTCTGTGGGAAGGTTTTTATTAATACACTTAATAATGTATTGATTCAATGTTTGTGACATTTCATTTTATATATTATTTTTATATATTTTTGCTCAATGTATGTCTGTTTGTGTCAGTTTGAGGGAAGTGTGTTTTTATAAGTGTGTTAGTTTGTGTTTGACTCTTAGTAGTGGATAAAGGTTGGCATGTTTTGCAAGTTGTGTTTGCACTCTCTGTCCACTCTGAAAGAAATGTTGTTAGTTTAATGTTGTCTTTCATTACCCTTGGCAGTTTTTCCTGACACACACACTACATAGAGAGGCTTTTGTATAGCACAGGCCTCAGTAAGATACACATATTCACTAAACAAATACATGCTCAAATGTGTCCTTGCTCAGTCTTAAACTTAATTAAAGATTAAATAAAAAACTTATTTAGTTATCTTTGCAGTGACTCTTCTTATGGAATTTTTAGTTCTTTGTTTATTCAAAACAACAAAACCAAGATTGATTAAGAAGTCAACAATATTTATAGTGTTTGTAACATACTACTACCATTTCAGAAGTAGGGCAATGTAAAAACTTTTTAAAGGTTTAGGACTGCTTTAGTAGTTTGTTTACATTTATTTCTTGGACTGTCTTTAGTTATAATCTCAGTAAATACAGGCTTGTGTTTTAATGTATGTTTTGTCTATTGTAATTGCCCACAAAAGCACTGCACACACACTCTTGATGTCTTTAAGGATAGATTGCAGGACGATAATTACAATAAGTTCAATTATTTAAAAAAAAATCCAACTTAACATAAAACATTTTGTACAGTGTAATAAAATATACCTATAAAAACATTCTCTATTTATTTTTGGTGTCATTCACACCCTCTATGGCCTTCTTAGTTCTTCTTAGTATCTGTTACGAATTGCGAGCTGCGAGAAACGCAGACGAGCACACAAATCCAAAACGATTTAATCCAGAAAAGGGTAAGAGAAACAAGAACAAAACACTCTGTAACATAACAACAACTGACAGAGACAAGATGACAAGAACTGATATAAATACACAAGACAATCAATCATAACAAGACACTGGTGAGTGTAATGAGACTAAACCAAATATGTGAAACTTGTACCAAACCAAAACAAAAGATAACCAAAATGTTACAGTATCAAAGTAGAGAATTAAAGTCTTTCTTAAAGCAATGGTCTATCCTAAAGTAATGTTGTCACAGGTGGGGTGACGTCATGACCAGGAAACTATAAAACATATTTTGAAACATATAAAATTATATTTTGTTTTTGAGTTTCCCCTGCAGAAAAATTTACAGGGCTCTTTACCTCAGAATGTACTAGAGACCAGTCTTGAAAGACTGGTAGCCCTAAAAGACTATTTGGCAGCCTGAAAAGCACTGCCTCGTGTCACAATGGGTTCTGAATACTATAGAACTAGGGTACAAGGTGCAGTTCAGTCTGAAACCGCCCGCTTTTGGCGGCGTTCAACCCACTTTGGTGGGTCCATTCAGGCTCTAGTCATGCAGGAAGAAGTAGAGGCTCTCTTTTTTTACATTATCAGCCCACAGGGCATTACCATGGACGACCAGAAGGTCCACCACACTTTCTCCTACTCGATCAGTAAAAAATCTTGGTGTTATCTTTGATGACAAACTAACATTCACTGAACACATCACAAAAACAGCATGCTCTTGCAGGTTTGCCTTATATCAGAAAGTTCAGACCATTTCTAACCATTTATTCAACGCAGCTCCTGGTCCAGGCCCCTGTCATCTCTAGGCTGGACTATTGCAATGCTCTACTGGCTGGCCTTCCTGCAAACACACTCAAACCATTTCAACAATATATACAAAATGCCGCAGCTCGTCTGGAACCAAAAGGTGTCCATGTCACACCTCTCTTCATCTCCCTTCGTTGGTTACCAAATTGCAGCATGTATCCGGTTTAAATCTTTGACACTCACTTACAAACGACCAGTGGTTTAGCACCATCTTATCTTCATCATCTCTTTCAAAAATACACTCCCTCAAGATGCCTACGATCATCAAACGAACAACGTCTTGTCATTCCATCCTCCAAACACTTTCTGTCATCCTGCAGTTTTGCATTAAATATCCCCTGATGGTGGAATGATCTTCCACACTTTGTTTGGTCTGCCTCATCCCACACAATATTTAAAAAACTCCTCAAAACCCACCTCTTCCAGGAGCACCTCTTATCACTCTAACACTCCTCTTATCACTCTAACACTCCTATCTATCAAAAAAACAAGTTTTTTCTTTGTATGATCTTTGTATGACTTTGCATTATGTTATCTTGGGATTTATCGCTTCATTGTTCTCCTTGCTTTGTAAATCGCTTTGGACAAAAGCGTCTGCTAAATGCCTAACTGTAAATGTAAAACAGTACCTAGTTTACTGGAGGGTTATGGTGCAGAGGAATGGTCCTGGGCCAGTGCAGGTAATATCCTGGTTCCCACTTTCATTGCAGAGTTTCAAAGGGCTCATCCGGAGAAGCCAACCCCCCGACCCCATCGAAGACCCCAACGTTGTCAGCAGGAACCATCGCCTGAATTCTAATTGCACTCATCTTTATGACTGGATTTCCCATCAGTCCACATACACGGGGCTGACCACTCCCCCTCATTACTCACTTGTTTCTCATTCTGTCAGTTGGAGATTGCTAAAGATAATATTAAAGAGGTGTGTGAACTAGCAAGTACAATGTCAGACACTGTACACAGCAGACTGTCATCACTGAAAGGCTGAATGTCTAAATGGTGTTCACAAAATAATACAGGCTTTATAGATAACTGTAGACATTTTTAGGGTAGACCTGACCTGCTAAAAAGAGATGGCCTCCAAATACAAAAACCAGAAACCAGAGGAGAGATCACTCGGAAACGTTAGCCATGAGTAGCAGAGTAACAGCTTCTACCTGCAGGCTATCAGAACCCTTAATAAACAAAAAAATATGTCTCAACTGTCTCTAAAACCTTGCACAACGACAGTACACTACCTCAAAAGCATAATCTGGCACCTTATTTGTATATCTGTATACTTGTATGTTTGTAACTGTATTTGTACTTTTGTATTTTGTAATGTCATTATTTGTTATTGTATTGCTATTGTTATTGTATATTTGTATTTTGTATCTTGTATTTTGTGTTTTTGTAGTGTTGTTTTTTTCCACATCTATATATCACTGGAGATTTGGTTCCTTGCCACTGTCGCTGTTACTGGGAGACTGCTGACATATACTTAGCTTGGGATTCTATCACAATATTCATTGTAACAATTCTTACTTGTAAAGCATTTTGTTCTGTGTGTATTGTGTATTTTAACATTTTTGCAAAATTTTTATTTTTTCAGTTTGTTTATTAATGTCTTATATTAACCCAATGACTCTTTACGAAGTCTAGTATTGCCCTGTCAAATTATTCTAAGTGTTTTCCCTATATTCCACTGTACTGTATTTGATCTGTTATTACCTGGACTCCTCACTCCTTGAGCCACAGGTGCCTCTCTGTGGCTACCATATGCCAGCACAGACGAGCAACAAGATCAGAAAACCAGGCTTAATTCAGGAAGAATAGGGAACTTAGAGCACAGATACTGCATCCTGATATACTCTCTCCAGAACTCCTGAGAGTAGAGCAGACAGGGGAAAAACAAACAGACAAAGCCTCAGCCAAAAGGAGCTGGATGAGTTGGAGAGAACCAAAGAGAAGCATGGTGACCTCTCCACAAACCATGGGCTGTTTGACCCCTCATGACCACCCCCATCCCCCCCCCACCCAGTGAGGGATGCATCACAGTGCACGATGGCAAATAGCTCCCAGCACCGGGCTCTGAGTAAGAAACATCCCAAGGTTTCATCCAAATATCTAAGGCCCAAAGGCAGCACCATGTGACCTTGATTTTGCGGAAAGTATTTTCTCTTGGGGAAAACCCAAGCAAATGAAGCATTAGGCGTGAGTGATTTACATGTTAAGTCAATGCAAAGATGCAAATACACATTCTGTGGTGTGAATAGCACAACACAAAGATGTAAATAGGGTTTCAAATTTTGGCAGTTTGCCGCACAATTTGAAAAATCAGAACTTTGGCAGATATTCACATCAAAATGCGCTGTTAACCAATTAGCAGCTTTGCTCTAGTAGTAACGAGACTAGAGCTGCCTGGCAGAAGCGCCTCCCATGACAGAGCCCCTCCTCCCAAGCAATTACATTCCTAGTAGTTTGCAGGACCCACTTATACATGTGGCAGTAGTCTCCAGGTCTTTTAAGGGGGCAACCTATCAAGGCTCTGGTATTTCTGGAGTAAGTAGTCTGGTACACTGTAAGGGGGACCCTGTAAGGGCAGCTGTTCCCTGAAGCACCCGAAGTGATAGGGTCAACAACCTGGCTTTCATGGGGCATTGGGGAGGTGTGGGCATTGTAAGATGAGATTTTAAATTCTGTTCCTCAGAAGGGGCTGCCCCCTGAAAGCCTGACCCTGACAAGGTCCTGACAGCTATGGGCTTCCCCATGATTTGGACACCTGCATGCAAATATTGGAAGAATGGAAGGCTCCTGTGTGGAGGTGCAGACTGGATGCTCAAAATGCATTCAATTAGGAGATTTCTTTGCTCTGCGCAACACTCAAAAGCTAGCAGTATCAGATTAATTTATTATGATAAAATCAATACCACAACAAATCATGTTTAACCCAAATCATGGGTGGATGGAGACAGGGTGGGGCTATCCAGCAGCCAGTAAAATCACTGAAATACTGTATGTGTGTGTCTTTTTTGCCTGTAGCAAGCATGTAGTATTTGGACACCACTGCTTAGCCATTTGAGACCCTCTTTATCAGTGTATGATCCAGAACCAAGTGGTAAGCTTTGTGATTGGTTTGGTTCTTCACCTTTAAATAACATCTCTTAAAATTAGCAAAATATCTTACAGGGTTTGCTGCATCATTTCTTCAGATTGTCAACAACTATGGGTTATGTAGTCCCTTTTTGTTGGTTTTGGTGTAGAAGGCAGACCTAAAAGGAAAAGAACTAGGGAAAGCATGTCCTATAAGAACTTTCTTGTCTCTCACAGTCATC
>JBAJNP010014923.1:0-10464 GCA_036877545.1 Yasuhikotakia modesta | reverse complement strand
TAAGAATTCATATTAATTAACTGATAGTGAAGAACAAGCGGCGCCTCTCACCGCAGGTGTGTTTTGTGGTGTGTTTTGGTTCTAAGCAACAGTGAGAGAAAAGTCCTCCGTGCGTCATTTAATATTTGACTTAAAAAGCTACATTTTCTTTAAAAAGATGCTTGCGTTTATCGTCTCAAACTCTTGATTCACACTGTCTCCATTTGTATAATAATAATATTTTGCTGTTATTCCCCGCTGTCTTTTGAAAGGCTGAGTGTAACTGGGTTTTATAGAAAAGCTTTTCTGTGGGCTCAACTCACTCTGTGCAAATAATCCTAAACCACACAGTTCACATTTAATGCTCTCAGCAAGAGCGCAAGCAGCAGGAAGCTGTGATTTCATGGTGGGGCACTTTTGCCCCCTGGTGGCGCTTAGCTGCGACGTTGTTTGCACGTTCATGTGCTTGTTTTTTTATTATTGTGGGGACTAAATGTTTCCACATGAATGGTAACAGTCACATTCATGTACATTGCACGTCTAAATTGATTATTAAAATGACGAAATAATAAATGCAAAAATGCAAAAGGTGTCGGAGAGAGTAAGGTTTAGAGATGGGTATATATATACGCACGTGTGTGTGTGTGTCTGTACAGTAAATATTCCTATGGAAAGGTGCCGCAAAGCATAAAAAATCTAATGTGTATGTGAATGTTTTATTGTCATTTTAACTTATGTTAACATAATAATTAATGTAAAGTTACTGTTCTTTCTATCTCTACTACGTATTAATTTAGCATTATCACTTTTATTTTTGCATCTTTATTGTCATCCACAGAACATATAAATATATACATGTTTAGACCACTTTACTTATTGGTCTCTATCAGGATGTAAAGACGGAGAGGGGGGACATCTGGTGGGCTTCGAGGATATGACAAGTTTACCTTCCTACTTCAGTCAATTTAGCATTGTATATGTAACAGTGCAATTTTTATATTTTTACATTTTTAAGAATTGTTAAGCAGTACTTTGAGATAGTCAACAATAGGATATGAGTCATTTTCTTAAAACTCTGATCACACATAGGACCAATAATACACATACTTTCACTGATGTCTATATAGTCATTTATTTATAGAATTGGTTATTATTATTATTGGTGTTAGTAGTTATGGCACACAATGATATGAGAGCTTATATTGTATGAAAAACAGAAACGTCATAGAAATTCATCATGAAGGTAGAGATCTCATCTCACTCTCCTGGAAACTTCTGCAGTTCCTTGTTAGACTATAATAGGGGTATAAACTGAAAAACATAGACAAATCATGTAAGTATGTACTGTAAATATGTACACAACAGTTACCCGGTAATTAATTTAAAATAATATTTCCTACAGTCTTTTCCTAAAGTATAGTTGCTATAAACAAACAATTATGCAATAATATAACAATTACAAATAATATAAGAGTTGCTAAAGGAAATATACTAGATTGCAGTTTAGGTGTGTCAACACATAAAAATCTGAGTCTTACCCCAAAAGTTTGTGGAAGGTAATTCAAGTTCATGTTGTCAGCTGTCTTCTGTCTCAACATCATCTTGCTGTGTGCTGTGATTGTCCTCTTCTTCTTTGTCTATTGAATTAGCAGACTCTGGTCTGTCTCTGGGCTCTTTGGATGGGTCCACAACCTTAGTGCTCTTACTTGAATTGCACCCCATGGTAAAATCCAAATTTGCACTTTGGCCAAAGAGTGAAAGTCTTCCAATGTTTGAACAACAGCTATACAAGCCAATGAATATTTAGACCTTATCTCAATATACAACAGTACTCTCCCCAAAAATAAGTATTGAGTGTTAGCTGATATTGTCCAAAGGCTTGTCTGCCCTTCAGAAGTGTGTGAGACTTAACCAATATAATCTCATCATAAGTACTTCTCCTGTTCCACTGTTGTGCATGTCAAGGCCTCGATTTCTATGACAACACATTTGACGTCTTCATGGCATTGGTACAGGTACTGCAAACATACTTCTGCATGGTGACTGCAAGCAGGGCTTTGTTGATTTAGATTGAAGACTTTCTGTGATCCACCTGCCAGGCAACATGGGTTGACATTTAACCTGATGGCGTGTCAAGACATAGTTACTGATAAACAGAGCGAGGTTGCCTGTCAGTCAGTTTATGTCCATGGTAACAAATGACAGCTTGAATGTATGTAGTGTGAATATAAATGCAGTGTGAATACAACTATTTGACTCCAGACAGCATTATAATAACTTATAATACAGTTCACATTTACCTCCATACCTGGTTGCTATGGTATGTTTTCTGCTGCGTCAATGAACATCACAATACACATAAAAGTCTTACAAACACCTTAAAATGTATTTGTACAATTCTAAAATAAACTAGTGTATGATTTTATCTGAGAAAAGGTCAGATTAAATTCAATTTCCTGCTTTTATCTGTTTTTAATTTGCATTGATATTGTTTAAAAAGGAGAGAACTGGTTCTTATTCACGGTCTGCATTACTGTAATTGTACTGTAATGTAATTTGTGCACTGTTTTCAAAAATATTATTATAATAGTTGATGTTCTTTGATTATAACTGCCATTGAACAAGTGCAGTTTTTAACAGGGATTAAAAGCAAATGGAGATTCAAGTTTCAGATTTTAATAAATCGCTTCAGCTCGAAACAAATACATTTGACAAACTTGACATGAGACAAGATTTTTCTGTAGAGTCAGAATATGTTTAATAAAAATAATTAAACCTCAATTTCCTCTATAGAACTTCATAGAAATGAATTCAATAAATTACAAACTTTTAAGACATCCTGCACTACAAGAAGCATTAATTGACTACACAGGCCACAACTTGCAAGTATTGCAACTGTCCAAAAACACATTTCAGCAAAGAAAGGGGCTTTAATTTTAAAATAGAATTTAAAACATAAAAGAAAACATGTCATGAAAACAAATGAATCTGTCAATTCAATATTTCACAAGACTGAATACAGATGTTTATTTGCAGTAGTGTGTTTCTATTTCATTTTGTTGCATGATGGATGTTATTGTCTTTGTGCCATGATGACACGTCTTGCCCTGATACTGGTCAGTAGTCCAGCGTTTCAATCCACATAAATGCAACATGAAATACAACCAAAATATTGAAGTAATGTACAAAAAATAATAAAAGAAAATCAGCCTCATTTTTCTAACTCTCAGTAAAACCTGCAATTATTCCTTAAATATTGTTCATTTAAATGAGATGCTGATGTCATAAAAGGAACTATGTTTCATGTGCAGTTTTGGGAAGAAGAGGAAAGCAGCAATACCTGGACACAGTTTTAAAAGATGTGCTTACTCAGCACAAACTAATTAGAAACAGGAAGTTCAGATGCCACAGTGGAGAGACGACAGAGTCTAAAATCACAATGTGTGAAAAGGTTTGAGAGCGTCTATGTAAAAGATCATGAATTAAATAACATGCTCGGAAATATCCATTCATATAATGTTGTTCACTAGTGAGACAGGCAAAGAGTTGCATTGTGCAGTGCATCCAGAGGAAGTTTGCATCACAAGTGGAAAATTTCAGTAGCCAACCTGAATGTGAATAAACATGAGGAATAAATGCAGCAGTGACTCAATGATCAGAAACATCTGATCTGTGCTGCAAAACGATCCTAACAGTCTAGAACAAGTGACGGAAAATAACACAAATCCTGATTAAACATGCCAATGAGGTCCATTGTGTTGGCCGAGGTGCTGGATTGTGATGGACCATTCACAGAGTGGCGCTATGAGGATGTATGACGTAAGGACACTTCTAGATCAGTTACATCTAACAGCAGCAGAGCAACTACATGGAAACATGGGATTTTTACCTTTATACACTTATACTGCAGAACTATAATGAATAATGTCAAACTTACAATCAATTCAAGGGATATCACAGAAGTCCCCCACCCCCATTTGCACTGATAAAGTAGCCTTCATCTGAAATGCTACTGCAAATACTTAATTAATTTAATACTCTCACACTGGAAATAACCTGATGTTAGTGTGTGGAGACCTTGGCAGGGCACTGTAAGGACAGCGATATGACAATACTGTAACCGTCTATGAAAATCAGGGGAAAAGAAAGAATATATCCACTACTGTTTTTGATGTTGATGTTCTTTGATTACAACTAGTAATCAAGTTTAAACATTAAGATCACAGGACCTTGGACACATAGATTTTCACCCAAACTGAGCTTGTTTTCATATGCAAACAAAGTCACGCATATACACAGTGCTGTCTAAATTATACAACAACGTTTGATCTGAACAAACACACACAGTGATAAGGAATTCGACTGAACTGGAAAGATTATGTTTGTTCTAAACATACAGTATATACACACACACACACAGTTTTCAGGCACTGCAAGCAATGTGTTTCTCCGTCCCTAAAACACAGCAAACGAAATGTCAGTTTTCTCTACACTGTACAATGTATGTGACGAGATGAACTCTTGTATGCACAAAACTCAAATCTTTGGGTATAATAGCTATATATCAAGAAGAAAAGATTTTAAAGAAAGAAAAATAAGGAAGGGTGCTGGGGGAGTGGCAGAAAATCTGGGACAGTGGGAACAAACAAATTGAGCAAATAGAGGAGTAAATGAATGCAAGTAGTTGGTATAGTGAATGCAGGGTATCTACAGCTTTAGTGACATTCATAAGCTGCCTGTGTGTTATTGCTGTGGATCTGAAGGTACGCTCTGTGAAGTCTATGTGTTCAGGATCCTGCCAACTATTTACAAATGAAACCAAAACAGTCAATGTTTTCTTCCTCCCAAATAAAATATATTAATTATACAGCTCTGCATGAGCAAAAATGTCCTCATTTCTTTAGTAAAATTAAATCCTGACACAGCTAACAATAATGCCTGTTTGTTTTTGCTTCTTGTCTGTTGCAATTGTACATCATTGTGTAATACAATTTCACAAAGTCCATAGATCTACTAAGTTTTTCGACATGCAAAATGTCTCTTCAAAACAACATTGTACCTAAACAAACACTGAAATCTCATTTCAGTTTTTCTATAATCTGCGTTTTCCACTGTTTTTCCTTCCCATTACACAACACTTTAATTATAATATTTACATGGAAAAAATGATGTAGTAAATGCAGGATAATTCCTGTGTTTACATGTACATTTCTAAGAGATGTATATAAATATATAATATTTATTTATACACGTATAAAGACTCAGTCTTCATCGCTGGAATCGGAATCCTCTGATGATGAGGAGGAGCTGTCAGACTCGGAGGAGGATGACTCCGCCTTTGCTGAGCCCTCTGGACCACTGTTATCCTTCTTTTCATCAGGCTCCTCCCCCTCATCACTGTCTTTCTCCTCTGAGCAGTCAGGCTGTTGGGGCGTGGCTTCAGAGGCAGCAGGTTGTGGTGGTGGGGTTGGCTGAGTGTTTGCAGCTTGTGGCTGATTGGCCACAGGCAGGTTAAGGCCTGGAGTAAGAAGCATCCCTGGGTAGAGCATACTAGAGAGGAGTAGGGGGTTGAGGGGCAGTGGGTGACCCGACGCAGAAGCACTTTTTTTACTAGAGTTGGCTGCCGATGAGGTGGTCGCTTTGGAGCTTTGAGCTTCTGTCCTTTCCACTTTCCCGTCTGGACTTGAAGTCTGAGCTGAACCTTTAGGTGTAGTGGAGTCTCCACTGCTCTTCTTTATTCCATCCTCATCGCCTGCTGAGGAAACACCTATTGCTTCCTGTGAAGATTTTCCAAGGAGACCACTCATTCCCAAAAGGTTTGGCATCCCAGGCATTCCAGACAGCATCACTGGAAACATGGCAGCCAGGTTGGCTGGGTCTTGAGGCAATCCCATAAGCTGGAGAGACTGCAGACTCTGAAGGTTGTGCTGAAGAGCTTGAAGACTAGGCAGATCCAGCCCAGCTAAGAGGCCATTGGTAAGGAGAGGGTTGAGCCCCAGGGCTGCATTAGCACTTGCAGTGGCCGCTGTGGCTGCTTTAGCAAGAGCATTTTTGGGGCGTCGACCTCGTCGGCTAACCTCTTCGGGAACAATAGGTCCCGTCAGAATGCGATCAAACATACTTTCAGGAAGATAACCCTGGAAATACAAAAACAACAGGTATATAACCAAGAAAACATTACTAATGCTATATGTTGTTCAAAGTTATATTGTGCTTTATGGTTTGTGAAAAGATAAATTTAAAACAGAAAATGTTCCCCTTTTCACTCACAGACTGTTTCACAACGTCGGCCCACTCAGGTGGGACCCCATACTCTGGGTTCTCCAGCAGAAACCGACTTAAATCTTTCAAAGGAGGAGCAAATGCACCACCAATCTGAAAGAAAGAAGGAACAAGCATTACATACAACTTGGGTATAGAAAAAAGCTTTTGTATGTACATACACACAAAACCTATGTCACACACACATTTGTGCTGCTGTCTTTGTCAGGGCATTCATTGACACAAAACAGTCTTAACCCTCAAACAGTCCTTTAAAGGTCAATGTCAATGTGAAAGGACCAGCAATGTCCTTTTGTCCTCTTTTGTAAAATGCACACACCTTGCGAGCATTCCTCCTGTTGATGATCTGTACTCTTTCTTCTCCAGTCAGGCTGTTGATGTCAATTTTATTGGGGTTTCTGCATCGATGTCTCTTTTGTTTTGGTCTGCCATCTTGAAACTGCAATTTATTTGCACTCTGAAAAAAAAAGATGGACAACTTCATTTACCACATTACATTGTAAACAACACAAACCATAAACAGACCAATGTATTACAACTGTTTGGGAGCTTGTATTGTTTAAAAAGCATAATTTTTGATAATTCTTTTTAAAAATAAATTGTTACTCCAAACCATAAAAGCAAATCAAGAATTTGGTTGGTATTTACAGGGATAAAGGCTCCCACATCTGCCACAAAGCCCGGGTGCTCTTTCAGCCACTGGTCAAGATCTTTCTGTTTCGGAGCATCATCTCCAGCCAATCGTGTTCCATCTTTGAGGCTGATGACAGGAACACGGGTCTCCGTATCTATGGTACCAGGTCCCTGAGGTATGCTCGGACCAGTGGGAACAGACATGCCGGTGACACCCCCAGACCAGCCAGCAGGAACCTGTATGTCACATGTAGTGGTTAATTATTAATCTCCCTTCAACGACACTAGAAGTGTAATGACATACCAATGCCACAGTTAAAGCAGTTTTCTGTTTCCTGTGGGTTCAGGGTTTTTCATAATATTAATATTACTTAAATACAGTAAATTTAGTGTACAGGGGAATTCATATAGAGGGAATTTATGCATTTTTGGGGCAGGGTTTTTAGTTCTTGTTGTAAGAGGACATTAACCAACCCCTCATTTTTAGGATGAGCCATTTCACTCATTGTTTTTAAATACATTATTTTCAAGCAGTTTAACAAAGGACAGAGTTTTACTGTGATAGTGTTCCACAGTCATGTGTTTTTGTCAACATAAAATTTAAGCATGGCAACTTTCTGTAAAACCCAATTAAAGAATACAACCACGCCGTGCATAAGTCTTAAGAGATTTGTACCTGCTCTGGCCTGTTTCTGTTCATGAACAGAAGATCCAAACCCTCCACATTCTTTCGCCTTCCTCTTTTCTTTTTTACAACAGGCTGTCCATCCATCATTCCATTCAGTCGCATGTGCCCTGACAGCCCTGCTACTAATGAAGAACAAGCATTAATAGTGTCATTATGCCAATCCAAGCCAGTAAAGAATATGATAAAGTCCAGTACGCATTGTGTTGTGGTTTTGGGGCGTTACCCTGTGGATAGTTGTTCTGTGTTTTGGTGTAGTCTGCAAGGCTGGTATCAGATGCATTCTGTAGTTCCTGGAGCCGGGCCAGATACTGTTGTTGAGCGAGAGGCCCCTCCTCACCCTCCAGGGGGCGCTTCAGAGGCAAGCCCTGCTTCTGGAAGGTCAGTTTGAGGCTGCCTTCCTGCTTTAGGTCAAAGACCAAAGGTCAGAGGTTAAGGGTGTTTTATTAATTTATTAAAGATAAATTGTTACAAGTCATGACCTCTGTGACATTGGTGTGTACCCTCAGTAAAGGTCTAAAGAAAAAACATCTCACAACAATTCTTACATATTTTGCTGTGAAGTCTAATTGATTTTTAATTTGTTTTGTCAACACAAGAACACGGTTAAGTTTTTAAGGTTGAAGATGCATCGTCTTTCTAATACTAGAATACTTTTCCATCCAAGCTTGTGAGTGGACAATAAGATAACCATTTATAAGGTGAGTCCAGTGAAAAACAGCTCTTATCTTTCACGGTCCAGCCTAACACAACAACACTGGCTACATTATTTGTGATTAATTCAGCTGTGATAAAATGTTATTTAATGGCAGGACAAATCTTGTAGTTTAAGCAATAGTAGTTACAGTGAGTATTAACACCGCAAAGGTTTTGGGTTCAATCCCAGGGGAAGGCAAGTCCTGATAAAAATATGTGTAGCTTGAGTTCACTGTCAGTCGCTTGGAGAAAAGCGTCTGCCAAATAAATAAATGTAAATAATTGATTGTGACGAGAACTCCTTTTCTCTGCCTGCAACATGCTTTGTCACCTTTGAACCCTGAGGGGAGGCTGAGGGGTCATCCCCGAGAGTAGCCCCGCTGTCCAGCAGTTTGGTGGTGTAGAAGGAAGTCACTGCATTGCCTTCATGAGTACGTCGAATCCCTTGCCACTTTCCCTTCAACACCGCCTGGCATATACTGTCCAATCGGTTTATCATGACACGATCCTGCAACGAGAGGAAATCATTTTGCATTACATGTTAGGGAAATATGAGATGTTTATGATGTTTATGAAATTATGTTTAAAAGCTGACCGATATTTACAATGACATTTAAACAGCAGAGGCAATTAGTGAAAATGCTAAGCAGAATATTCTTTTTAGAATTTATTTAAAATTACATAATAAGCATAGCAATTTAAAAAGATACACTTATCTACATGAATTTCTGAATTTCATACTTTAATGACGGACAAACCTGATGTTTTATTACTTATTAAATGAAACCGGAAGTATCATATGAAGAAACTGTTGACCTGTACTGCTTACCTTTGGCCAGTAGGAGGCAGCCAGCATATAACCTCCCTGAAAAGGATGGGGAGGGTTGGAGATACCATTGGTCACATGACTGTCTTGCATGTCATCTTGTGAAGCATTTACTGAGGCCACGCTGTCTTCATCAAAGCCTTTAACATCAGACACTGCTGACACTGCCAGAACACACAAAGTCATCAATATAATACAAACAAACAAACAAACAGAGACATTCATTTTTTAAAGACACTGTTTCAAGCTTTTCCAGATTTTGCAAACTTATTCTCCTATATATTAAAGTATTTAGAGGATACGTTTGGAACGGCATACTACTTTACAATTCCCTGTACTTTGCAGTATGCAGTATGCGTAGGGTACAGCATCCCATACTATACTAGTCAGTTTGACTCTTTAAATTTCCATTATAACCCTAACTCATTAGCAATTATTTGAAAAACTGAATTAAACACATAAAATAACATTTTTTTAAAATAACAAATGAGTTGAAAATATGTGTATATAATGATTTATGGTATTGTTTAAAACGTATTACTGCATTTTACATTATTTAAACAGAATATAGTATATTGTAAGCTAAGCAATATGCAGTCCACTGATATTACATTCTGGCCATAGCTAAATTTCCACACAATAAAGCTGGTTATATACTGTGGGTCCAAATGTCTAAGACCACATGCAAACATTTTTCATTACAAAACTAGCTACAGGCCTTCAAGCTGGTATGAACCTAAACTAGAGCTAGTTTGTGCCAAACCTATTGATCCATGTTAACCTAGTATCCTCCAGAAAATCTGACCTTTTGAACATGGTCAGTCAAACGTTTACTTGTATTTGATCAGTCATTTTCTAACACTTTTATTTCCTATAACAATTTTCTGTTTACTTTATTTACTTTCTATTTATATATTTTGAATCCTGAATCCTTTGTTACCAGCTGTAAAAGAAGACAATCTTAACTTTTTATGTGGTCTCAGATGTTTAAACTGCACCGTCTGTAATGAATGACCATGAGCATCTCTTTCTCTTCTAATAGTCTCTAGGCTGCACTCTTTGAAATATGTGCTGAATGCTTGTAAACCTCATGACTCTCAGAACTGGCCAATAATGCATAAGTATGCTGACTAAACACCTGAATACTGTTTTATACACAAGGGAGACACACCTACTCTGCCAGCTTTGCACCATCATTGATAAACACTTACCACTGAATACAGAAACACACAATTTTCTCATAAGATAATATTATGCACTCTAAAATCATGTGAATGTATTTTACACATCTCTATGAAACAGAGCCCTAAACCTTATCACATATCATGCCACAACTGTCAAAAAAGACACGAGTAAATGAATG
>JBAJNP010014922.1:0-10466 GCA_036877545.1 Yasuhikotakia modesta | reverse complement strand
CTACAGCTGACAAATATACCACTGTATTCACAAATACTCACAGCTGTACATGTAAACCATCTGTCACCTGTGAGTGGGTATGTAAAGCTCTACACACGAGTTTAATGAAACGTTTAGATAGACGCTGCGCCTGATCAAATGCAGTGAATGTTGTAGGACCGTATAGCAGAACCGTCATCTTCATGTCTGACGGCCAGGGGCGCTGTAGCGACCCCAGCAACAGCTCAACTAATACAGCTAAATAACCAGACATCTTTGTCAGAACAATTATTGCTTTGCCTTAAAGTTTTATTTTGCAGCTGATGTTAGCAAGAACATCAATTAAATATCAAATATTCTTCATGCTTTAAAGAAGCAGAACTTATCCAACACATCAGAATTATAAAGAAACTTTATCATTACTGATAGAAACCGTTGATGTGTTTTGCAATAATGTGCATTTTCATTTAAGAGAACCTGACAGGACAGACAATCCCTCTAAACCGACTGGCTGGTGAATGATTGACTGAAACACAGCCGTCTGTAGCGCAGAGATAAAGCCACACACAGGAAGTGCACGTGTACGTCTGCTTTTACACATGTTGAGAGGAAGCGCAGCCAGAGAAAATAGAGATTAGAGAAAACTGAGGTGAATTCTGGGTGGAAGTCAACATGTGTGGACAGAGAGCGAGGAACAAGAAACTCCTGCTAAGCTTTAATAAACAGCATTTAATCAGTTAGCACAGAATAAATATTTAAAGTGCTCTCGACATGAGTGTGTGTGTGCTGCTCAGTCACATGATGTGTTCTCGGCTCAAACGGAAGTGTGTTTCACATCACAATGATGCCGCAAGAGAGACAGAGAGAGCGAGAGGGGGGTGGAGCTCATGAGTGGGTCTACTGGCAAGTTCTGGGTGGTACTTACGTCTGATGCAGGGCCTTTGTCGGCCCCCGGGCAGGAGAAAGTAACGAACTCATGACAGCGCTTGTGGACCACGAAACAGCACACTGGATAAAGAGAGATTTAGAGAAAGACACCATTTAACACTGTCAGCAAATAATTCAAATAAATAACACAGAATAAAGGAGTTCACAGTGTGATGCTTTCTGGAAAGATCAGATGTTTTGTAATGCCACTAACACTGACCCAGTTTCCACAAGAACTCAAACACTAACAATCGTGACATGTTAGTTCTTCAGTGTGATTGACTGTATGTCATATAACTGTGCGTATCGTGTTATTATGATCTCATTCTTCTGCTCTATTGCTTCATTTGGCTGATTGCCTGTTTTGCATATTACTGTAGTAAGTACAGTAAAGTGATGCATCACAGATGGCATTTCCTGATGAGGAGTGTTTCCTGTAGCTGAAAGCACACGGCGGCAGCGGGTTCTGACTGCAGCGATTACTTGTAGCTCTATATGTCTGTCCACATCCACGTAAACAGGAAGTAACAGTCCAACTGTCACGCGTTATGTAGCAGCGGGCCGGTCTGACGCAAGTGTGTTGCTGGATTAACATCTAAACCGGCCTAGAGTCTAAACCAAACCCTAACCAAAACTTTACCCAGAGGGGAGCCTAACTGTGACCTTAAACTCAGTCCAACAGTCCAATTAATGGTAACGTTGTTTCCACACATCAGTCTAGGAATCACAACATTGTTCCTGTGCACTCTGTGCATACTTCTGCTTCTTGTGTAATATCAGCCAATCGAGTGTTCATGATGTCATAGACTGTGATAGGTCAATAATCAGAATAATGAACTTTACAAACTAAACTTTTGATGTTTAGGTCCATATTTAAAATCTTTGTGCCATAAACCCATTTTCTGTTAATCTGAAAGCTTCAAGTATTATCAAACTATTATGAAAAGCACCGTATGAAATACATCAACAGCCAAACGCAATAAAAACAATCACAGATGTTACTGCAGGACTTTAATCACGGAAGCTCTCTGACATTCATTATTAATCGCACTATTAAATATTCATCATCTGACAAATTATTAATGAGGAAGACAACTGGATAGTGTCTAATGTGATCTGTGATTTTACTGTAGGTCTGACTCATGTCAACTCAACACTCACTGTCTGTGAATCTACACCACAAACCAGAGTTTAACATCTCAACACTGTCTCTAAACAGCAACAGAGATCAAACTTTGCTTCTTAAACTTTTCTTCCTGTGACCTCAGACGTGTCTCCACTGGAGTTTCAGACGAGATCTCAACAATGTCTCACACTTTGAAAGAATTTTCTGGTAAATCATCCGTCTCTATTGATCTCTCGCGCACACGCACCATTATCTTCTGCCTTTTGAATAGCTTGTAGGACCAGGTAGGTGAGTAAAAATAAACACAAGGACAGAGGTTAGGGAGGGAAACACACTGAAAGCAAACACTGCTGTTCATTCCAGCTACAGGAATGCAGGGCTGCTGACATCACAACACAGTCCACACAGTCAAAAGGATCTTCCTTTATGTGTAAACGCTCTTGTCGTTTGCCCTGCTCCTTTTCCAAAGAACATTCCAGGACATTCCCATAATCCGTTAGCTGTTGCCTAGCAACCAGACCTAAGGGTTAAAAGGGGTGGTACAGTTTTTCACACTAAATGTCTGCAGATGCACTCTCAACAAAATCACATTTCATAACATGCACACATTTGTTATTGTTTTGACAGGGGCTCATTTCTCACCCACGTCGCCTCTGACGGGTTTATGTTTCACTTCTTTTGGTGCTGGAGGACTAACTGGATCATCATAAACTAGATCATCAGAGACTGATGTAAACCCTGAACCACCGATGTACCTGTGCTTACAGTAAACACCAACATAAACAGAACTAGACATGTTCTGACATTATGAAGACGTGATGTAAGCTGTGTCCCACACTGAGACAACAGCTTCATTTAAATGGCTTTTGTTAACATTTGATGCTAGAAAATTATATGCAGTATTATGCACACAATGTCCAAATGGCAAAAATAGGTCTTTACTCTCATACATCATACAGTGTCTGAATCCCTCGGCTGCTCGCATCTTAATTAAAGACAAGCTTCCTAATAATGATATCTTTCTATTCAACTATAAGCCTCACAGATACAGAAACATGATGAAGGCATCTACAGCTGTTTGTCTTCATCATTTTTAAACTTCTGTGATCTCAACATCCACTTGTGTGGAAACGCCCGACAGAAAAGCCCCACTCAGAACATCTTAGCAACCACATAGTACCACCTAGCAACCACACAGCCACGGCCTGGCAACCCACCCTCAGTGCTTCCTGTTCCTGCAGAGTTCTGCACAGTCAATAGTGCTCCCATTTATTCATGAGAGTCATTTACTGCTGTGCGTTTTATAGCCACATGAGGGGAAATGTTGTTTTGGAAATGAGCTTGTGTGTCAGTCAGAGCAGAGCACAGATTCTGAGTGAGTTCACCTGCATGTCTGTCTGCTCATCACTGCTTTATGTGAGTCAGATAGACAGCATGTTTTCTCATGTATTGCAATGATCATGGAATTTTATAATCACAACAAACGGCATTTTGGCTTTCCATCAACAATCACGAGTTTCATTTTGCTTCTCAGTAATTTGATATAAACCTACATGCTTGTTTAGCTCATTGTTATGTTTACATCAACATGTTTGACGTGCACATGACATCACAAACAACCAAGAACCTGGCGTAATGACAAACGGTTCTGATTGGCTCTCATCTCTGAGGACGTCTCTGTTTGTTGGTAAGTTGAACACAAACAGTAGTGTTCACTCAAACCTCATGTTTGCATCTCATCCTTTCTGTTTCACCACCAGTCTGTGTACCTCTGTCTCGTACCACTGTCTCAGCCTCAAGTATTTGACAGTAAAATGAAATGGTGAAAACACTATTGTGTCTGTTTAAAACGTCTCTTTGTGAGCTGGCGACGGGCAGAACAGATCCGACCGTCCCTCAGGGCTGAACTCGTTCCGAGTGAAAGCAAACAAACACACAGTTAAGAATCGTATCACAGAGGAAAGTATTTATTGAGGTCTATTGTAAATCTTTCGCATGCAGATTAGGTTTGATAATTTTAAAGCCCAGGTGAGTGTTACTTTATTCACCTGTTGACATTTAATGATGACTGCATTGTGAGACATGTAGACGGCTCTTCCCCTTTGTTAAACATTGTTAATGCAGATGAGCAGCAAACATGGAAACGCCCAACAGCCAGATGATTTATCAATATTTGCTGATCACTGAAGAGAAATATCTGTGCATTTGTCTTTTCTGTGGGTTTTAAGAGTGAAAGCATGAAGAAGCCTTTGAGTTAAACAGACATGCTCTAAAAGACAGAAATAAAAGAAGAATAAAGTCTGCATTTAGGTTTTGTTTTATCTATAGATAAAAATATAGATTATTTGACCATCTTAAGTTTGGGTGTACGTGTTTGCTCACTGAGTAAATGATTAAATAAAACGATTAACACTGAATGTTAATGTCACTGCACCAGCGTTGTTTCCAATCTTTTAAAGCACTACAAACATTAACACATTCAATTTATGTCTATCCTAATTCTTCAAATGAATAACTTTTGAATGCACATGAGCACTAGTTTTCATATGCATGAATTATGAGACAGTAAAAACTGATGTTAGGAACGAGATAAGCTTCTGAGAAGTCAGCAGTTATGCACAGCACAACTTTCATAAATATCATCAAATATTCTAATTGATTCCATTCATTTTCAGTTTGTGGGAGACATGATCTGTTCACACAGAACTATCATCTGTATCTGTCCTTTACTGCATTCATAAAAGTTACAAACGTTTGATTTATGAACGATGATTCAATAAATGTGATAACTTTTAATTGAACGCATCAGTCATCCTTCATGACACTAATAGTGTGTTGAAGCTGGACAGCTCTGCTCATTTTACACAAACCTCCAGGAAATCTTAAATGAACTCCTTGTGTTGTGAGGAAGACAGAGAGTCATGTAAGCTTTTACTCTCAGCAGCACGACTACTAATCTGTGAACTATCCCTCTGTAATTCTTTCAGAGTTCCACAATAACTTCATCTCTGTTCTAAAGGCAAACACTAGTGTGAGATTTCTGCTCAGGAAACAGCTGATTGAATGGATAAACCGGAGACAGAGAGCAGCTCTGCTATATGAAAGATGCTTAATAAAAGGCTGCAGGACGTGTTGGTGATTGGAGCTGTGATGTCATCACTGCAGACACGATTTGCTTTTAAAGGCACATTAAGGGTGCGGATGGGTGGCAGTAATGTATTCTGCATAATATTGCCAAACCGCTGGTGTAATGACAGTTATACAGACACTCATAACAACAGAGCTTGTGAGTGTTTGTGTGTCACTCACAGATCACTGCTGTGATAGAAGCTTGTATTACTACGACACGTGATACAGTAACATTTATACAGTCAGTAGGTGGAACAGTGTGACTGCAGTATGTGATGTGATGTGATGTGATGAGGGGACATGTTAGTGGAAATGCCTTCACTGCTACAGGGAAGTGTTTCCCCTCACGCAAACATAAGGCCGCACTGTTGCGCAAACACACAGACACATGCAGCGCAGACGTGCAGCGCAGACGTGCAGCGGTTCGTTCTTACCTTGACACTGAAAGCCTTGTTTCCCGAAGCCCCTGCAAAACAATCAACAGTGTGTGAGAGTCCCGCCACAGAAAACCACACAAACTCAAATCTGGACGCATTCCTCTGCGCGGAGACGCGCGCGCGCCATGTTCCGCAACATCGCCAAATCTTCCTCAGGAGCGCGCGCGACGCCGAGCGTTAGCGCTTCAGCTGTCATGCAAACCGCGGATGCGCGCGCGTTCGGTGGGCTCGTGTCGGGGGCTTCCTGCCGCGAGCGTCAAGTGAGTCACCTGTGCCGCACGAGCGCGACGCCCGCGGACTCACCAGATGAAGTCGGTGCAGTGGCTGCAGAAGGTGGGCTGCTTGAAGAAGCGCGCGATGAACTTGTGGTTCTTCACCTCGTGCACGTTCTTCTGTCTCAACGCGCCCTGTCTGGCGAAGCCTCGCGCGCCGCCCGCGCCATCCTCAGCGTTGCTCGCCGGGTCGGCCATGACGAGGACGGAAGTGTTACAGGTCCGCGCGTCGAAGCGATCTAGCGGGTCAGAAATCACGCGTTTCCAGCTCGACGTCGAGTCCGCGTCGCCGTTCAGGGTCTCGCTCGGTCTGCGCGTCGCTTCCCGGTTGGCTCCGCGCGCGCGCACGCCTGCTGCCTCTCCCCGCTGACGGGTCTGCGCGCGGACCGCGGCGCTCCAGCGAGGCCACGCCCCCACCGTACAGCTGATTTGCATATCCGTACTGCGGCTTCCAGACGCGATCCTCCAGAAACTCATACAAATGTTCAGGGACAGACGCTTTGTGCAGTTTAATGCAGATTCATCTGTGGGATCAGTGTGACGTGTGAGAGAGAGCAGGACATTTGTTTGTTTTATTTAGTTTATCTTTTTGAATCTTCTTAGAACATCTTTACTGTTTTTTGGCCCAATGAAAACATTAGAAACCCGGTTTTACAGCCTGGTGCTGTTGGCTTGTGAAGGTCCGTTTAATCCGTCATGAGCCATAACAGACGTAACAGCGACTGTCTTGCAGTGATGCGCCACACCGCTGATCCTGACCGTAACACACACGTGTGCCATCAGACGCTTCATCTGATATATGAACATTGTTCCAACATAAGGGATTAATCCATGAGAGATTTATTAACTAACTCATTTAATCCAACTCTCAGCAAATGTCTTCTGGAGGAGAGCAGATGATGAAGATTCTGCATGAGGAAGAGGAGCTGTAAGGTCTGAATGAACAAATGTTTGTTTATAACAGTGCTTTTATACAGTAACACATCATATAATCCGATTTCATTTGTATTAAATAAATAAATACAATGATGCTGGGAATGTTTGTGAAGGGTTTTGTGTCGTTTCTCGGGAATGAAAGCGTTAAGTGACAAGATATCCAAGAGATGGCGCCAAACTCACACATACAGCACATTACTGTCTGTGTCCCACCTGTCATTACTGTACGACACCCATCCTCCTCCTCACTGGTGTTTGTTGATTTAACCACGCGCTGTTATTGCTCGGATTAATCAGCTCTGACTCTAATTCATGAATAAACTAGTAGAATACGAGCCTGATGCACACAGTTATTCTACAGAACAGAGAGCGTAAATAAAAATAAAACCAGTTCAGATCGTGTAAAACTTCATTTTTAGTCAGTACGGCTCAGTTAGTTGAATGAGTTTTGTATAACTTACCAAATGTTGAAACTACTTAAATTACATAATGAGTTAAAACTTTGTTTAATCTGTTGTGAAATTGTTTGTGAGTGTGTTAGGAGAGACATCAGCTATTTTTCTGGAGGGGCAAGTAATTCCTCAATAATCAAAATATGTATATAATTATTCATGTTAACATTTGTATGGTTCACCAACATCCTACCCACAGTTCAAAGCAAATCTACACAGATCTAGCAGAGATAAGTCTGAGGACTGCGGCACCACCCCAACTGAACTGACAGAATGGAGGAAGTGTTTCAACATTACAAGGGTGTAGTATGTAAACTCATAACATGTCTTAACAAGCATGTGATATTCTGCCATTGGTAAAACAATAGCTGCTGTTTAACTACTACTATGTCTGCGTTTATAAAAATCAGTGTGTAACTGAGATTCTGTCTCTTTTCATTGTTATTTCCTGGCCAGGTTACTTTGAATCGTAGGTGTCTCAAGAAAGAGGAACAAGAAACATCTGTAGCCACAAACAATAATAGAAAGTTTAGGGTGGAGGCATGTGGCTGGAGTAGCTTAAAATTACAATCATTTATTCATGACTGCACTCCAGTGAACTGTGTCAAATGAAGTATATGTTTGGATGTATGGATATATATGGATATGTACTTCATCCAAAGTTAACAGGGCAGTTTAAAGGTTTTAATGAGGACAGGTTTTGACTCATGACATGTTCTGATGGGACAGGAGCCCCAGTGTGCCACTGCCCAGAACGTTTCTTTCTTTATCTTAGAGGTTTGTGTTGTAATCTCTGTGGTTTGTCTTTTCTGAAAAAATTCTGATAAAGTGTTGAAGTGGTTGCTTTAGTTTTGGTGAGTGAATAGTTAGTGCAGAAGGGTATCCAGGCTAAATGAAGCCTTCTTAACAGTTGCTTTGTGTCATGACTTGTGGAGTTGTGTGTTTGCGTTCATCTCTGGGCTGAAACACACCTTTTCCTGTTTAATGAAATGTGTTTGCTGTTAGTGAAGCTGTAAAAGAATCTGCGCTGTCGTAATATGATGCTTTATTTCTGTAAGATAATGGATTTAATCTTGATTATGAATCATTCTGTAAGTGAAGGTTTATTGCAGTTCCATTTTACACTTAATAATCTTCGACTGTTTTGACATGTGAGTGAAATATTCTCATCATGTCTCGTTCCTTAAACAGTCCAGTGATGTTGTGTGTAACTGGTTTCCTCATTTAGACACCCTGTAGTCAGTGTGTGCATGTTATCGCCTGCCTCAGCCAAAATGAAACTAAAACTGCATCTTTAGTGATGATACGAGTGAGAATCACAGCAGAAACAGTGTGTCAGGATGATGTGATGGTGAGATAAATGTCCCTCTGCTGATGACGCCTGAATGACTGAAGATCTTCTTGGATGCTTGTGATTCTGTTCATTGTAGTTTTGGGGCTCATCTCAAAGAATCTCCTTATGGTGGAAATCTTAGAATTCGTCTAGAATCTGTGTGAGCTATTTTTCTCTCTAAAATCTGCAAAATAACTGTGACAAAGACAAATCAAATAATGAATGTTATGCAAACAACTCAAAGTTTATTATGAAAATGTTAAATTTGAAAAAGTTTGCCTTGTATTTCCGATTAGAAAATTCTGTGTGAGACGTTATTTCACAGATGTTACAGGAGCGAATGTTTTGAGTAAATACCAGAGGCAGAGAAGATCTGAATCAAATCAATAGAACATTTGAACACATCTTCTGTTCATCTGTAAAACCTTATTTCTCTGTGATTTCTGACCAGCAGGCTGCAGTGGTGACTGGCAAATTTATTACATTTTGGGAACATTATTTCTGAATGCTATATATGCCTAAAAGGTGTAATTTGGGCATATATTGTATCTTAAATATGTTTCTATGCATGCTGCATGAGCTCAAATCTTTTGGGAAAAATACTATATATGTTTATGTGTGTGGGTTTACAGAGCAATAGTTTCTCTATACTTTATCCTGTATTTGGCAGAAACATCTGAGGTGTAGATGTTTTATTATATTCTCACCGTAAGAGCAAATCAAGCAAAAGACATTGTGTTGAGAACTAAAGCACTCGATCACTAACTCTACACGGTCAGGCGAACATCACGTGATTTAAAGTAAGTGAAGCACAACCGAAAGCGAAACTAAAATACTCAAAATATATTAGGTTAAAGTTGAAATAAAACTAGTGCGGTACGTTTCTTTTTAGTCGTTTAATGGGCGTATTTGTTTCCACGCTTATGGACATTTTAAATGTGCATCAATTGAGAGAGAGAGAGAGAGAGAGAGAGGTTATGCATATCATTTAGATGCCAAGTCCCTGTTCTTAAACCTATTGTACTTTGTGCGTTTCTCTTTTGCATGCTGAGCCTGTAGAAGGTCTGTATATATATCATAAAACCTGACTGAAATATCCACACCAATCCTATAGCGAAGTTTCTTCTTCAGTTCTTGGAACGATGTTCATGTAACTGATACGGCAGAAGCGAGAGCAAAACTTTCGCTTTCGTTGTTGTTTGGATCTGCGAGAACAGATAATGTAGCATCGCAGCGCATTCGGACACCGAACAAGTTCTGGAGGAGTTCTGGAGGAGTCCTGGAGGGGTTCTGGAGGAGTCCTGGAGGGGTTCTGGAGGAGTCCTGGAGGAGTTCTGGAGGGGTTCTGGAGGAGTTCTGGAGGAGTCCTGGAGGGGTGAGTCCACATCAGACACAACTGCGGTGAGTTAAGCTCTGATGCTTCTCGGTGTGACTCCGCCTGATGCGGTCGGTCTCCGATTTACACGCCGGGTTTGTGAGAAACAAACATGTAAAAAACAAAACAAAACAGAATTAAAAATCAAAGAAAACAAACTGGGTTCACCGGCCTAATAGTAAAGCAACAACTGAAAACTAGGTGAGATGCGATGGAAGATGTGAAAAACTCGGGTAACATCTGTAACGCACGGATGTAAAAACACTGAACGTAACACCGGTCTGTAGCAGCGAACGCAGTGATAAAACACGTATGGCGAGTGTCTCCTTTAAACGAAATCCTGCTTTGCTACGTTTGTGGGTCTTGAGCAAATATGTTGGACTATCCAGCACATCTACAAAATAAAACATTTCTTGTTGTGTTTGTATTTGGATTTAGAGTTTTATTCATCTTTTGGTGTTTAAAACACAACACTTGGTTTCTCATTCAGACGCGCGCAC
>JBAJNP010014921.1:0-10466 GCA_036877545.1 Yasuhikotakia modesta | reverse complement strand
ACACAATACCATATACTAAGAGATGGGTGGTGTAAAACAAAAGTGTATTTCAGTGCATAACATTAAACAATTTTATTTTTAAAAACTACTAAATGATCAGTAATCTAAATCAAAAGATCACAATATGACAGTATGCATACACAATTGACCACAGCATCTAAAAAACCTTTGAACCGAGTTCACCCTGGAAAACCAATAGCAATGTATTGCTGTTTAAAAGGATATATATTATTAACAATTTACAATATATAATTAACAACAATAATAATAATTAAGTAAGCCCGCCTTGCACCAGGCACAGGCTATTTATAACACTGTGACCTGAAACACAAGGCATTAAAAAGCAGGACCAGAGGACATACACACCCGCAATTATTTTAATGAGTATCTGGCGTTGTTCTGCCAGTAAGCAGCAGAGGTCTGAACAAAAGCCATAAGTCTGCAATAAAAGATAAAGAAGAATGATAAAGAATGAATCATACATGGGGTGCAATCTAAGAATTTTTTATCTACACTTTCAAGATTTTAAATAACATTTGAAATGTTAACATGCTTAACCCTCATTTTCTCTTATAGACTTTCAATATTCTTTATCTCTTTTTTTATTTTAGTGTACCATTGATAATTGATAATGATAAAGACAATAATATTAATGTTACATTAACTTCTCTTTCCTCCAAATTACTTTATTAATCAAAACCTAGTGGGGAGATATGATAAATATTATGAATATGATTTACTGCATGATAAGCATGTGCTTTTCAGAGATGTGCCCAATGTCCTTTCCAGTGAAGTTTCTGTTTGGATAAGTAAGTAGATAACAACTACATCATTTAACATCACTCCATTTTAAGTACTTAAACAAGTACTAATGCAACTTGACAGTTTTTGTAATTCTTCAACTTCAAAGTAGACCCATCTTATATACTGACTTAACATAATATAAATTAGCCACATACACTTACTTTCCATAAGCGGCACACAGTCAGTATTGTGTCATATAGTTAAATTTTCATATTGCAAACCATTGCAACAGGTTAGTATCTTTTATAGAGATTACAGCACATAACCTTTGTTTTTCCCCTGCAGGAAACTGCCTTAGTCTGTCATTTTTGAACAATGAACCCTACATCACTTATTATAAAAGCAAGGTGTACAGTAATATACTGGATCAATTTCAGATACCACCTGATACTGTAATATGCTTGAACCTCAGATTTTAAACAAATATTGAAAAATATTAATTTATTGAACAAATTTAATAAACAAGCAATATAGTTTATTCTCTGTTTAAAGAAATCAAATACACATTTTTTAACTATTAACTATTAACTGTACATTTCAGCACCTTTCAAAGGGATTTTACTGAAGTTTAATTACATTATAAATATATAAATGTGGATAAAAATGTTAAGATATAGTTGCATATATCATACTGACTGTCACTTCTATGTTGCATGAACGTAAATTGTAGAAAACAGTTCAGAAACTTTCAAGCGGCATTTATTTTTTCTATATTAAAAAACTGAATTGCCATTTAATTTCTTTTAAGAGCTGTTTTAAGCTCTTAAAAGAACTTTTAAAACACTGCATGTCCAGTATACAACAAGCTGGTTATACAGCGTAAAATCTGCCATGTCAGAACACATTTTAACTGGATAAAAATCCATATAACATCAATTAAAGTTATTTTTTATAATAATAAGACAATATTATATACACAAACCATTATATTACACAATATATTACATAATGACATATAACACAGAATGTTTGCCAATAGAATTATTTATCCACAGAGTACAATTTGATCTCTGGAAAGTAAGGTGAAATGTCCTGATTTTTATTTCAGGTCTTTAAGACGATGTGTTTAGATATTTTGGTTGTTGTTTTGACTTGTAAACATTGTCTTTCTGTAAATCCACAGAGCAGTAGTAGCACTTTCTCTCATGCTAGATGATACATGCTGTACCCTAAAGGTGTTCCATACAGCCCCACTGGAGCAACAGGAAATAAAGGTCTTTGGTAGGGGTAAGATTGCCCATAGAGCGAGACTGCAGAATGGAGCTGCGTCCCCAGTGGAAGAGGCAGGCTGAAATTGGGATGTAGGGTAGGTTTAACAGTCAGCTTAAGCTTTTCCAGCTCGGCTTCTTGTAGACGCTTGGCCTTGGCCCGTCGGTTCTGGAACCAGATCTTCACCTGAGTTTCTGTAAGGGTGAGGGAGCTGGAGAATTCTGCTCGCTCTGCAATGGACAGGTACTGCTTCTGTATGAACTTCCGCTCCAGGGCCAGGAGCTGAGAGGTGGTGAAGGGTGTGCGGGGTTTGCGGTTGGTCTTGTGCTTGCGGAGAGGACACGGGCTTACCCCACCTGTGGTGCAAGAGGGAATACGTTTAAAACTCAAACTCATCAAATGAATTATATAGCAATTATTATATTCCTTACACATTTTTATGCTACTATTGTTGGCAAGAATCTCACACATTTAAACTCCACAATATGCGTTTATTTTTATTATATAATATTTTATAGGTATTAACAGATTTCTTGTTAGCATGCTATATTTACATTTACTTTTTTTATATGTTGTTTTATATGCTATATGTTGCTTGAATTTATCTGTTTTTCTATTAGTTTTTATAACTTAGCCAAGGCAGGCAAGATCAAACTTTATAGAATTTTAACTATTTAAAGGCACAAGCACCAAATGATGTGTTACTTAACAAAGATAACAATGCTTACGTGATTGAGAGTATCTGGAGTTTATAACCCACGAAGTACAGTCATCCGGCTCTGGTGATTCCGATTTGACAGGTGAGATCTCCGTTAAGTGCTTCGGTAATCCAACCGAACCACAATCCCTTATCTCGGCATTAGCAAATGGAATGGACACATCCTCACGCCTGCTTTCCATGTATTTACTAGTTTTGTGGCTTGATATAAGAGACTCCACGCTGAAGGGATGGTTTAACACTTGAGGTTTGCGTTGCTCCATCGTCCGATCTCCATTGGATCCCTTCAAGCTTGCGGAGGCGAACATCCTCCCAGCAACTCGTCTTTCCTATTCTGAACTTCAAAGTCTCTCTGACGTCTTCTGCACAACCCATAAGCTTTGATGCCCTGAAGCACGTGCGACAGCAGAACTTTTAGCCAATCAGGACGCGACTTCCGTCTTAGCGTCACACAACAATGGTACCACTTTCAGCCAATCACTTTTCGCTAGCGAATTTGTGTTTTGTAATTTCTGATTGGCTTGTAAGTGTTTGGAAAAAGTGAGAGTTATTATGACTGACAAAGTGAATAAACATTCTTGAAATTGAGTGAGTTTAGTTTGAAACAACAGAATACAAATTATTTTACACAACGTGCAGTTATGATTTTCAGTTACATATACATATTGACATGGATGTTGATTTAATGGATGGTTATGTTATCATCCTAGATTAAACAATCAAAATTCTGCAGACGGAAATATAATTATCTATAGACATTAAACTACAACTAGCCATCAACTATAACCTTTGAGGCATTATGATGTAATGTTGCGTGGTTTTCAAATGATAAATGAATGTTTGTTGTCTGGTAGTGGCTTGCATGTAATTTCACCATGTAATTTCATTAGAAAAAAGTTTCCTCCTGGCAACAGTAATAAGTTGCTTGAGTAAGCACATATTGTTTACTCTTTAAAATTTGTTTCAAAGTAAAACACATTATAAACATTTCAACCAATCATGAAGTTTATGTCTTGTTGATTCTGAGGCCACAACAGTTAAAAGGCATTTAGACACAGATTATTTCGGTTTCATTCTAGATGGGGTATTGTTTGTAACCATGACACTTAGTATATCTAGGTAATCACACTCACACTGAAATAAACATCATGCTTCCTCATTTGTAATGAATAGCAATCAGCTGCTTGTTGACCTGTGCGTGTTTCTATGTGCACTAATGTAAGTGAGATTCTGCTAGCTTTTCATTCCCAGGGGCCTCTGCGCTTATTAAGCAGGGTGATTTCACAGACAATCAGAGGTTTGTGAAGGCGCCAGTGAGCGAGAAGATGAAAGGCGTTTCTCCTCAGGGGAGAAACTGTGGCAGTTTAGCGGCTCCACTCAGGAGGAGTTGCCTCCCTACACACACATACACACACACACACATGCTCACACCCCTGCCCTTAGGCGCTTGTTGAGCACAATCCCACTCTTTCTGTAGATGGACTGAGAGAGACTGCTGAACTGTAGTGACAGATGAGACGGACACTCATTTACAGTTGTGTGTCATAAGACCTCATAGGAGACATATGAGAAATACTTCTCTTGTGGTGGTGTCAGTTGGGAGCAAGATTCAAGATGTAAATAGCTTTATTGGTGTGGTAAAAAGTGTCTTTACATTACCAAGGCATAAAGGCATCAAATACACATTTTAACACAAACAAAAAAGAAGTAAACAACAGTTTGTCCTTTTGTTGTATCTGGTTAAAATGGTGGTTTGGGAAAATGTTTCCCTAATTTGTGCATAATTAGGACACAATCTCACAATTTGATGTTTGCTGCCAGATCTGTCTGTCGCTATATCAGATCATTAAGTCTGAACATGGTTAGGACTTTTTATTGGTTTGGAGTCTGCTACTGTGTTCAGGAATTTATATTTCTATTTAGAGACAGAAAATGTGCTTTAGTCCAATGTTTTAGATATTTCTTATTTCATGTTTTAATAATTTGATTGTCTACCTGAGGCTTTGGGTTTAAAATCAGTTCTGATACCAGCTGGCTAAGAGAGTAATGCTATGCCCTTAATATGGGCCTTTAGGATAACCCTTTTTGAAAATTACCAATTATCTTCTTGCCTAATCACTTTGACCTTTATAAGAGGAGAGAGTTTTGCTGAAGACTAGAAAAAACTTAAGAAAGAATGCTCCTGGTTTTTCTGGAACTGTATGTTTGAACACACCTCAAGCATTGTAATTATGGGCTCAAATTTGCGGTGGTGGAACGCTTGTGTACTGTAGGTACTTACATTCCTTCTATATAACAATGTTTACACATGTACTTACCTAGTTTGACAGATGCTATGATCCGCCAAATCAAACACTGCCTGGCCAAATGTTATGCTTTCTTCTTTACTCAATAGGGATTTCTTTTAACTGAATGTGATAAAGATGCTACATTTGATAGAGGTCCATTTTTTGCTCAAGTGTGTTTTTAGGAAAACAGGAAGGTGCAAGAGTTAATGCAAAGCTAATCTTTGAGTAGAACAAGTTATTGTCTTTGCCCACAGATAAAACAGTCAATAAGGCATCACAAGCCCTTTCTCACTAATTATACTGCATGACAAGACTTGGCACAGGTGACAGCAACTGTCATCACTTAGTTTTTATTAGTACCTTATTAGGCTTCCGGATCCTTCTCTTATGGGCAAACATTTGCTGTAATGAGAGAAAATTGCTACCCACGGAAGAAGGATGGCGCCAGCATCAATTAGCTCAAAAGTGGAAGGTATTATTTAGAGACAATAAATTATCATGTAGTATAAAAATGATTCACTCAACAGATGATAACCCCCTGTTGAACAAGCCTGTCTTTTTGAGAAGTAATTTTGAGGCCAATACTTGCCGACAAAGCAATCACAAAGCAATCACAGAAATCATGTATCATGTTTACATACTGACTAAACATTAAAACTGTGTATTTTAACATTTATGGCCTGGCCATATTCACCTCCATTTTAAAGTGCCTCATTTTAACCTTGAGTTTAGCTTTTACCTACCAAATTACTTATGCAATCAACTTTATGCCACAAATGCTGTTGGTTGTTCTTAACCTGAACTAAGCCCAGAAAATACCTTTAATTGTAAATAATGTAAAGCAATTACTCCTTCAAAGGCCAAATGCACATTAAACACTCTATTAAGTTTTATGTAAAAACAGCTCTGCAGAAGGGTAGGCGGGCCTCTTCCTGGGATTCAGACTCTTTATTGGAGCCCTAGAGATGTGCCACACTTTGTAATCACAGATTGCCACTATGCCAGATCCCTGAACTGATGAAGTCATTAAGGTTCATGACTCACCCACCTTCAGGACTTGAGTTTCTGTGTAAACACCCACAGCTAAATGAAGAGGCCCTTTTGTGACCTCTTATTTCTCACAGACAGTGACTGGGCAATGCACATAACCCTTGATTTATGATTTTATTTAAAGGTACTTAAATTTCTAATTTAGGTGGAGGCCCTTGAGTAGTATTATAATTGTAGTATTATAAGTGTAGGGAATGGTACAAAAAATGTTGGTTGCCAAAGCAATGAAAGAATTAGAATGTATTTTAAACAATTAAACAGGCAGAGACTGTTCTTTATAAGTTACAATAAACCCTCTAAATCCAAACAGGGTATGCCATGTCACCTGACACCTGGTCAAAAGGTGTCTGCTTCCTGGCCTTCAGCTCAAGCAGACTTTGCCTCCGAATCCAACAACGTTTAATGAGAGCAAGACGCCGGAAACAGTGGGGCAAGTCAGAGTGGGAGGGACTGCCCCCATTCCTCTCGCTAGAATGGACCCTCAATAAGAATGAACTGCCACAGGGGCCTGTCAGGAGCCCTTCACCCACAAATTCGAATGTCGGTGGCCCAGCATGCACCACCAGAAAAAAGAAAGAACTTGGTTTGCTGTCGGTTGTATAATTGATTGGCAGGCCTGCAAATGAGCAGTTATCTGCTTGTTTTGTTGGACACCGTTTCCTGAATCATGGATTGACAACTAGGCATTCTCAATTTAAATTCCTTGTATGTATCATTATGTTTTTTACAGTTTTCATTCTTTAACATTAAATGAAAACATCTTTAATAGGGTTGAAGGTCTTAAACATTGTTGGATTTGTTATTTTGGCTATCAAATACTTCAGAGACAGTCAGAGAAGCAGCCACTTAGCCATGACAGTCCTGTCTGAGAGTGTAATTGTGTATATTGGATGTGACAGGTTAGCCTTTTGTTTGTTGTGTGGTTTGGTGTGACTTTAGGGATAAATGAGTGGTGACAGCATTTCATGTAAACAGAGGGAGTCACTCCAGTACGGTCAGGTTTTCATTAGGGTGATTGGACACATGTGACCCTTTTTCATCTGCTGTTCGGCCCCCTGCTACTCGAAGTCTTTTAAGTCCTGCTGTCTCCCGATCTGAAGATAATTGTTTACTGTAATACTAGTCAGGAAATGAGTTGATCAACTCCAGATGGATAGACAAGGAAAAGAGAATAGACAAGAAAGAGAGTGTGTGCTTGAGAGAGAGAGAGATAGTGGGCAGGGAAACATTGTCTCTGAAAAAAAGACTAATACTCTGAGAACCATTGACACCAATTAAATTTTAAAGCAATGAAGAAGAGTTCATTACAGTAGGCCTGGAGTTGACCACATCCCTCAGCATGGCCATAACAGTTGAAAAAATGAATTTAGGCCAATATTCTGTTTTGAGTAGTTTTGTTATTAAACAAATTTTAAATTCTGATTACATGAGCTGTAAATTAAAGCCTCAAGGTTGTGTAAACAAATGCAGTCTTACACTATTTAAAGGATTAACAGAAAGTACTTCAACAGTTCTTGGTGTCTTCTGTATAACACTTTTCTTACAAAAAGTTCCTGATCATTTTGGTAAACAACTGATGCCACTCATAAGAAATATTGTAGAATGTTTATCTCATATATACATTGTGTATTTATTATGCTGATCTAAACAACTTTAAAAAAGGATCAGAACTTTTAACTTTTTTTAGAGCAATAGATTTCAAATTTTTTTAGAGCTACTCTTTTTTTTGTAGCTGAATCCAGCTACAGTATGTCTGTCAAGGATTTTGTTGTGTTGCGCATCTTGCAAGTAACGGCTGGTATAAGTGTAACTGTAGCTCAATCTAAAGTGCCTTAGATTTTTGTTTCTACTTCTGAAGCCATTTGCCCTTTGGTGGCTAATTTCAGTAAATGAAGCTAATTACACAAAGCTTTGTTGTTATACACTGTAGATGTTCTTCTTTTGTAGATGTTCTTCTTTTTACCTCTGCGATGCGGTGAACATAATGTCTCTATTTCTTTGTTACGTCACATATGCAACATGGAAACCTAAAGTGGGTGTATAGCTGTGACAGATTAGAGAAGCATCATTATTAATATTGCTCATACTTGTACTATTCAACTTCATTCCAAAAGCTTATGCTACAGGAATGAGTAATTCCCATTCTTCAAATTATGTGATTCATCGAGAAGTGTGCTGTTACTTTTCTTATAACTTGCATTTGCAATTTTCAGCTGAAGAAAAAGGAGCGCCCTTGTGCTTGCCCTAGTACACCACTTGCCCTAGTACACAATTACTTCAAAAAATATACAATATAAAGGGATACAGAGAAAACTAGAATCATAGAAATAAATTGAAAACTGCACAGAGACACTAAGTCTAGACCTCCTATTTGAGGCCACTCCCTGTTTGCTTTGTTCAGTGCTATGTCTGTGCAGGTAATTATCCCTGATCGCAGCATCCGGGGAGGGAGATAGCGGCGAAAGGAGTGGGGCCCAGAGTCGGTATAACAGTTCTTTTTGGTGCTGCTATGATAATGTCAAAAAGGAAATTGCCAATAAATTTAATGACATCACTTCATTTTAATGAGGCATGCTGTCTTTTGATGCCTGCCATGATAAAGACTCCACTTAGCTGCTTGAATGTTTGGGCATATCTAAATCAGACATCACATGATAAGCTTTAAAACAGCAACACACATTGCCATGCAGCAATAGCAGCGACTGGATAAACAGAGCAGTGGCCTGTATTGCTTTATAGTCAATAGATAATATGGAAGGTTTTATTTAAAATGAACAATCATGTTGAAATCATGTTTTTATTTTGTATGCCTAAACTCAGCAATTTTGTCAAATGAAACTAAGTTTATTGGTGTATGAATGATTCTCCATGGTGGATGGCAACATTAAAAAACTCAAGTGAAGTTGCCGACAATAAAGTTCTTCTTCGCTGAAGTTCTTCTTCTTCTTTACTCAATAGGGATTTCTTTTAACTGAATGTGATAAAGATGCTACATTTGATAGAAGAAACGCCTCTTGTTCCTGTCCAAACCCCCTCATTTGACGGCGCAGCTTTGTCACCCTGTGTTTAGCAGATTAACCTTGATGATGCCCTGGGCATTGCTCTGTCTGTGACTCTTTTCTGGAACAGTGGAGAGATGTTTCGCAATGCGTGGCGCCGCAGCGGACCCTTGTGGGTTTTAGAGGGCTGAACGTTTGGCCCGGAGCCCTGCAATTATCTCATCTCTCAAGGTGTGCTCGAGTTGTGGCACAGTTTGACCCTTGCTTAGCACCTACAAACATGAAAATCTAAATCAGTGCAAAACTTTGTTCAAAGATTGTCAAGGCTGATTTAGAAGTTTAAAACACCTCTGTTGCTACAACAGTTAAGATCATCATCCTGGTGAGGTGCAGAAGTATGTCATTATATTCTTGGAAGCAGGTGTGTTGATGACAGCTATAAGACATTAGAATGAGTCTCACACTGTTGAGAAATACTACTGGAGGAAGAACAGCCAACACACATTTAATTTGTTTCCTTTTGCCAGAAAAACTATACTGAACTACAGTTACTGTAACTCCTGCTTTGCATTTTGCTTAATATTCACATTATTTGCTTGCCATTTGTTTAATCATTTCTGCAGAGGACAGTAAGTCTGTTAAATGTCAAGAAGGAAGCAGTAATGCTCAGATGTTACTCAGAAGACATATTGGAGTGATCAGCTATGTCTTGTTAAGTGTCTTGATCTCACATTTTCACTTTTAAAAGTAACTTTTAAAATGAAAATTAGGCAGTTGTTTACATGCAAAATTATAGAAGCTACAGTCATCTTGTTCATATGTTTATTGCTGTGTAGAAATTTTCAGTCAGGGTGAATCACTATTTATGATTGAATAATAAAATGCAAATGAAACTGAAAATGCCTTGAGGGGTGTATCAAGAGTTTCACTACTGTTTACAATGAGTGCTCCATTTATACATATGAATCATACTTTATATTTGCTTTTTCTGTCAGATAATTAAGCCAATTAAGCCAATAATTAGTTGGTAAAAGACAAACACAGGCCCTTTAAGAGCAGTAATCCTGGTAATTAAAAAGGAGGTGTTTTCTAAGTGTTGTTTTATCATGGCATTGTACATACAAAACAGAAATTACTGCTGCTTAATTACTGAAAGAATGGCACAGGGTTTAAGTGGATCCATTGTAATGCAGTGATGGAAAAAAGTTATTCTTTGCTTTCTGTGGTGTTCAAAATCATACAGCTAAAATTAGTGGGGTAAAAAGGTGTCAGGCCATCAAAAGAAATTTAAGCCTTTCAAAATACAGGGAGTGCAGAATTATTAGGCAAGTTGTATTTTTGAGGATTAATTTTATTATTGAACAACAACCATGTTCTCAATGAATCCAAAAACTCAAT
>JBAJNP010014920.1:0-10466 GCA_036877545.1 Yasuhikotakia modesta | reverse complement strand
TGTGTGTGTGTGAGTGTGATGCGTGCTGAAAATTTCTCTAGCCCTCATTAATCAAACACACACCTGACAGCTACCTGACAGCTCCACCTGTCTGCAAACTTTCTTTTCACTTTCTCTCTGTCTCTCTCTCTCACACACACACATCCAGCTGAAGTCTGTTTGCTTTTTATATCGTCTGCCGTTGCCTATGAAACCTGGTTGTGTAACACAACCTGATTATGTTCCTCTGCCCCTATTACCCACAATCCCCGAGCGTCTTCATACACACCTCACACTCATGAATATTTCACAGCGCTCACGTTGTGCAAAGTCATATGATCACTGCAATTATATTCTGGAAAACAATCGGAGCATTGAGGAAAACTGCAATTCTATGTCAGAATATTGAAAGAAAAATTCCTTGTGCAGTTGGGATGCGGTGAATGTGGATATTACCCCTCCAGATTAGGGCGATCCATGTTTATATAGGAGCCTATTAGAGAAGGATTCCATGTTGGAATTCTGGGAATTGTAACTGAATGAATATGGGAAAATGGGAATGTGGAGGTAGATGGGCTGTTAACAAAAACTGAATGATCTTTTGGAAAAGGAAGAGATGTACAGAGAAAGACACACACACACTTTTTGCCAACATCACTGTGTGTGTGTGTGTGTGGGAGACAGAGAGAGAGACAGAGAGAGGGAGAGAGAGAGAGCTGTCTGATTTATTGAAGTGTGTTTTGTTTTACTTTTTGTTTTGTGATTTACTGTGTGATTTACAGTGTGAGCATTGCAAACAGACACACACACACACACACACACACACAAAGAGCACAAATCAGATCGTTTACAGCAGGTTGCATCAGAACTGTAAGCAATGTGCAAGTTGAACAAAACAACATGTCAAACTCAGCGCAGAGCGACGGGGGGCAGACGAGTGCTGCAGATTTTATGTTTCAGTCTGACTGTTAAACTCTACAACTGACCCGGCAATAGAAATAAAATACACTTAAAAAGTTCAATAATATCTGATTGAATGTTGTGAATGTACAACATTAAAGCCTGCGCAAGCTCTGGGTTCTGATCCGGCCTTTAAAAGGTGTAGTGAGAGGCAAACAGCTTTCATCCACAAGACAAACTGCGTCTGATGAGTCTCATGCCACAGAGAGCTGTTTTATATCAAAACCTGTCCTTCTGTTTACATACTGAGTGAGTCTCGCTGGATGCCTCCCTCACACTCACAAACCTTATTTTCTGCCGCCTGTCCTGCGCTGAACTCCTACAAGAATTCACATCCAAACCGCTGGGTTTTTTTTCAAACCCGGCCACTTTCACAGCCGTTCCGTCTGTCACCGTATCTGATGGCTGAAATTAAATTAGCCTTATTTTCCAGATTGTTAAGGGTGAAGTGTCTGTTCTTCACAAAACACTGAGAGTAAACAAATGAATGAAGAGAGAAAACATCACCGGGTTACGCCGGATGATGCGTTTTTCTGCACGCAAAACTGTGCCAATGAGAAACGAATGCTGTATGTCTGAACCAGAAAACAATCACAAAACACTTGATGTTTTAACACTAAAGGAGAACGAGAGTAAGGGCTAAAACCACGGTACGTGAATCCTCTGAAAACATTGTGTATCTGTTCTTTCCTGGCTTATATAAACACAGACACACACGGTTTATGAAAACTCATTTTAGTGTGTTAACATACTAGTGCAATAAATATAAGATGTTCAAAACATTTAACCAGTGTGGTTATTTAAACACACCTCTGCTTTCTTCCCTAAAGCCTAAATGTAACATTAACCAAGAGTTTTACATTAACAGTCTTTAAGAATTCTGTATGATGGGCAATTTGCTGCATAGCACATTACCATAAGACCACCTACATTTATAAGTCAGCTGGGTTCTGTGACATCACTCTGACATCATTGCTGTTCATAATACTTAAAGGTCAAATCTGGTTAAATCCTGTTTTAAAGGCACATGTGTGTGTGCAGTGAATGGTTGTTGAAAAGCCTCACACACGTCTCAGTGTGTTTTAATGTTAGGAGGAACTCTGTGCGTTTCAGACCCACTCAGCCACTATAATGGAAACTAAATGTTTCTATCTATAAAAACATCAAAAACACGTATCGCCTGCCGTCCAAATACCCTCTGATCTACCAGACCACTCTAAATCTGTTCTCATCTTATATCCTGTTTCACCCAAACATATGTGAAACTACGAAGCAAAAACATCTCTGAAATATGACTTAACAAAAGATCAAACGTCGTTTTCTGACACCGAGCCAGAATGCAACAATAACAGAGAGAAAACATGTTATAACAAGTGTTGAAATGACACTGTGAAGTCTTGCGTGTGTGTGAACTGTAACACTGTTGTTTAAATGACAGACTGTTCGTTTTAACTTTACAGAGTAACGCCAGTTCACAACTCTTACACAAATGTGTGTTTAGCTGAAATTTAACATGGCAGATAGTTGCAAAGTCTCTACAAATTTATAGAAGAGGCTTCATTTATTATAGCAAACAAACTTCATATGAATGATCTGCGTGTTTGAGATGACGGAGTAGTTCTGTCATAAAATAACATATGACAGGAGTTATGAGGATTAAGAAGCAAGATTTACAGCATTATCTGTGGAATCTGTGTCCTAACAAAGGCTGGATCACAGCGGGGTTCATGCGCTGGGACTAACCCCAGATCACGATGACTGACACGACGGAGAGGGGCTGAAACTCTGGACCAAAGATGCTGATAGTCTGAAGAGTCACCATGGCAACATAATTTAGGGGCCCAAATGCGTCTCCTACGCTCAGCACGTCCAAAACTTCTGCCATGTTTCTAACCAAACACCATCTGAGGTCATTAATGCAGAGGTTTGTATACTTTACAACTAAGTTAAAGTTAGACTAAATCCACTTCCTGTGAACACATGAGAAACTCACAACTGTTGAGTTTTACAAACGCAGAACTGACGGACACATTTTGGAAGGGCAGGGGCTGCGCTCACTCGTGTCATTTCTGAGAACAGGAGACTCCGTCGCCATCATAAACACAACCTTCCTACTCTTAGCCATCATACATTTACACTGAGGGATATTTGGTGAGGCTGGTTTCCAGCAGAGTCTTCATCAAACGTTGCCCTCCAGCACCATCTACAGTCACCCGCCGTGAATTCCTCTCGCATGCGGCGCTGCACGGCTCTGAATGCGGCGCAGCAGCGTTTACCTTTTTCTGCAGCACGTTGACTTTGCGTTCTTTGACGTCCAGCATGTCTTTGAGGTCGTGAATCTCTCCTCCCAGTGTTCCCTTCTCCTCCGACAGCTCCTGTATCTGTTTGCCCTTCTTATTAAGCGTGGCATCCTTCTCTTCCAGACGCAAACGCAGAGCGTCCACCTGACAGCACAGAAACCGGCCGCAAACATCAAACAAATGACTGTTTTTAATGTTTTAGCTGTTTTTACCATGACAATTAAAAACAGGAATCTGTGTGCACCACTGAAACGTCTCAGATCAACCTCATGTCTGATACAACACTGACCCCTAATGTTCAAAAAATAAACTCATATTTCTTTACGTATTTGTTCCAGTTCATGCTAAATGACTTACCAAACATTAACCTAACGTTAATAAAACATTAACTGTAACCAAGCACTCATTTATGAGGTTCTTACCTCAGTCTGCAGGATGGCCGCTCGCTGTTCTTTGGCGGTAAGAGATTCCTTGAGAACGTCAACATGCTGCTTGCTGTCAGAAAACTGATTGGTGAGCGTCTCCAGTTTGGTCTGAAGACCCAGAAGCTCCGTGTCCTTCCTGGACAGGTCCTGCTTCACCTGGTCAATCTGAAGAAGACAAACGGTGGGTCAGATCTGAACGTGTGTAGAACTCTCCATAAACATCCCTCAAACCAGACCTCCAACCTTCTGAGGAACCTCAAACACAATGTTATTTCCTTAAAAACATGTCAAACGAGTGACACTGCAGGAAAAAGTTTAACATTACACATTCCCAGCATGCACTGGGGCAGATAGCAACTCTACAGAGATTTGTGTGCATTAGTGCTCTGAGCTCTGCTCCACATCACATACTGTAACACTGTCACCACTGCTACATTAAGCCAATTTCACACCTGTTTATTTATTCTGTAATAGATTTATGACAGTATTACAGTAACTACTGTGCTGCAAGACCCTCACCAATATCCAACCACAACCAACAGCACATCCCACCTCAGATAAGAGCTACTGCAGTTCAAAATCTGCACCATCACTGAACATCTGCAGCTCCAGGTTCTACCTTGTTCTTCATGAACTTGGAGTGACTGCGGTACACCTCCATCTGTTTCATCTCCTCCTCTCTCTCCTCTGTGCTGAGAGCGCCACTCGACTTCAACATCTGGATCTCGTCTTCCAGATCCCTCAGACTGCGCTCCAGAGAGCTGATCTTACAGTCCTGCACGGATCAGAACCACAGACACTGAGGGCCAGGAGATCTGTGTTTTCTCCAGTGTAGTTCTCCATGCAAGAAGAACACACATCACATACCTTCATCTCGATGACGGTCTGCAGCGCTTTGGTTTTGGCAGATTCTGGTGCTCCTTCATATCGTCTGTTGAGATCCTGAGGAGAAAACATGAGATCTCATGAGATGAGCTCACAGGAATGAAGCGTCCCATCTAAGTGTTGATTGTTTCAGTAACTGTCCACCAGATGTCAGTATCTCCACAGAGAACTTTAAAGTTCATCCAAATGTACAGTTTTTGCCCTTAACAACATCTGTGTCTCTTTTCATGGACGTTTTTCTCAGTCTCATTTCTATAGCAACAAACGTTCAAGGCCTCAGTTTGTAAGAGACGGGACTCTGAAGGTTGCATGAAGGTTCTGAGATGTTTTTTAGGTTCTTCAGTGGTTCTTACCTCCCTGAGCAGAGACATTTCCTTCTCTCTCTGGTCCAGCAGAGCGTCCAGGTGATGGATGTGCATCTCGGCATCAGCCAGCCTGCGGGTTCGCTCGTGGTCCTCCTCGCTGGCCTTGGCCGACAGCCCTTTGCTCTGCAGCATCTCCAGGAGCTTCTTGATGGATTCGTCTCGGGCGTTGAGCGTTTGTTTCTGCGTGTCGATGCGCAGCTCCATCTCCTCCAGCGTCTTCCTCAGGAGGAAGAGCTCCTTGGCCTGCCGCTCGTGTTCCCCGTGCAGCCGCTGGAAGTTCTCCTCGGTCAGCTCTACTCCGATGGGCTCGCCGTGACGGGCGCTGGAGTCCTGCTGGAACAGCTGGTTCAGATCCCGCTGGATCCGGAGCTCATCCTGCAGGGCCTGGATGGTCATCTGGAGATGCTGTGGAGAGACAAGACAGATTTAACACAAACCCAAACATCTGTGACCTTCAGTGGAATGAAGTTCAGAGAAGGTGAGCGGAGGGTCACCATGGTAACAGACAGCCAGACACCTGGTCAGCACAGAAACCTTCATTTAATGCAGATGCTAAAACTAGCATAAATTCTCTGCAGCACATCAGCTAGACAAATCATTTCTGTGATGCTTGTAGCAACATTTGTAACAACATGTAAGTTTCATAAATACTTAAGCCCTTAACTTAGCCCTGCTCTGTATCTGTCTCCACACGTTCCTCCTCTGTTTGTCTCTGCGATTCCTCCTCGTGTTTGTTTTTATCTGGGCGGCTCAGACTCTCTCAGACTGGGTTTGCCAAACCACAAAAGCACAAGAATTCACTGGATATTTTAACTGAAACGGGATGTTTTGTTTAAAGGAACATGAGAAGTGTGGTGTTAATGTTGTAATGTTTGTGTAACGTTGTACATGCGTTTTATTTACGTAACGTTTGCATGCGTGACCTCTGACCCCTAACCTCCCTAAACATTCCATGCGTGTTGATTGGACCACACTCAATGACCCGAGTAGCTCAGCCAATCAGAACAGGCTCACTGGGCACGTCACAACGTTCAACACTGTCTCCCAATAACATCCCGTACACAACATTCCTAAACAAAAATGCAGGGAACAAACCACACCTCTCGTGTGAATTTCACGACTTGCTAATCAGAAACATCTCGACAGGATTATCCAAAACACAAATGCAGATTTCACGGTTTTATAAAAGTGTGGCTTTTCCAAATCGCACAGAAATATTAAAAACCCAGAGCCACAAATGTCTAAAGCATGACAGCCACACAGCCGGTGTGTTTCTGCAGCTCAAAGCTCTTTCCTGTCGGCTGAGGCCGTTTCTCAGACCTGATGCACATGAATAAATCATTTCCCCTCTCAGTGTGTCGCCGGTCTAATGAGACACTCAACAGTAAACACACGGAGCTCAGAGATACGTCTGAGGTTTAAACACAGAACAATCATCTCACATCACCAGGAATTCTCGTTTCACTCTTTCCACTGCGAGTCGCTTGGATAAAAGTGACTTAAATGCAGATCTGTGAGTCATCTTGGGCGTTTTTTTGTCTCTGCTTCTGGGAGTTTGAAGCCGATATGTATTTTAGGAAGGGAAACTCTGCAGTCGGGTCATTGAGAACTAGCCCAGGGCTGGCTGAGGTTACCATAGCAACCGAGACTTGCAGTGTCACGCAGCCCGGGAACAGAGGAGGACTGAAAGAGATGATGTCATTAATGATGATGTCATGAAGCAGATGTGATCAACAGGTTTATGCTAAACCACAAAAAAACTCACAGAATTCACAGCTATAAATATAAATGTGAGATATACACAACACAAATAAACCCGGTTCTAAAAAAGTTCATTCTCATAAACATAAATGTCATAATGACAAGAAATTAGTGGTTTTAAAAGTTTCCTTGGAAGCATCAATTAACTTCAATCTACAGAATTAAAAAAGCTGTCTCGCTCTCCTCTCTCTCTCCATCTGGTCTCCTTAATCTCTTGCCCTTCCTCCCTCACCCCCACGTGTGAATAAGACAGTGAGAGGAACACAGAGTCCCAGCAGATGATTGTGGAGGACCCTGCGATCACACAGCGTTCCTTCAGAACAAGACCAGACACCAGGACCTTCCTGAAGCAGGTCTGGTATCATCTCATGGCTCTGCGTCTGTTTCTGAGCCCCAGTTTCACACACCCGTCACTGATGTTTGGGTGTATTTATGAGCCCATCCTGCACTGACAACCTGTCCAGCCCCTGCCTCCACCTCCACCATCTGTTAGCCTTCTCGATTACACAGCAAACAAGCCCTGTACTATCTCTGCTCAGCCATCAGCTCTCTCTGAGGTCAACAGAAACCACGGTTCTAGTTTGGACCAAAAACAAACAGAACAGCGAAAGAGGTGGGCAGAACATGGCTGTGAAAAGTGACAGTTTTCAGAAGAACCTTCACAAGTACTACAGTAAGAGCATCAGAAGATGTGTGACCATCTGTCCAGGGTTCAGAGGAGATGTTCCAAAAATTATCAGTTACTATAATTGAAACATGAACGTACCTGGTTCTCGTCCTGCACGACTCTGTACTGCTCCTTCCACACACCGATCTTGGAGGCCTCGTCCTTGCGAAGTGCTCGCTCCTTCTTCAGCTCTGGGCTCCAGAAGGTCTTGATGGAGCTCATGGAGGAGCTCAACTTGCTCTCCTTCATGTCCACTTCCTTCCTCAGGAGGTCGTTCTCGCGGAGAACCTCCTTCAGCTGGGTCTGCAGGTCCATGATGGTGTTGTCCCTCGCCTGCCGCAGCGAGTGAGGAACAGTGGAGGCCAGCGTAGAAGGCACGTGATGGTCACCGAAGGCGATGGCGTCAGACGCCGCGGAGCCCGGGCTCCCTGTGGAGATGTTTGGGCTGCTGCCCATCACGGCGGTGCGGACGCCGTACGGCACCCGGGCTCCTGAGCGGCCCAGCGTCATGGTGCTCTTGGGCAGGTCCGGGCCGGACGTCACCACCTCGTTGTCGCTCATGTACATGGGACCGGATGTAGCGTAGGCAGCGTTGAGGGACTGAATGTTCTCCATGGACAGTGTTTTACCCCCAGGACCTGCCCCGCTGCCTCCTGAGCTGTTGGTCCGACGGTGACCCATGCGGGGCGAACGAGGGAGGCGGGGCGAGCGGCCAGGACTCTGACTGCTCCCGCCGCTGTGGTTTCCCTCCACCTTGCTCACGGACCGGGCGCTACCGTACATGGCAGAAAAACAGATGTAAATGAAAACGAAGGTAAACAAACGCTGATTTCAGAGAACCCAGAGCAGCGATTTATTTTTGGGTTATTTTAACTGTCCAGCCGAAGAAAATTTCATGAAAGTTTCATTTTCACAACATGGAAACTTGGACGGATGTTGAGTTTCATCTGTTAAACCTGGTCATATTCCTGCAACAGAGAGAGAGAGAGAGAGAGAGAGAGAGAGAGAGTTAGATCGTATGGACTGCAAAAACAACAAAACAAAGGATGGAGAGATTTTAGTGTTTTTTATACACACACACGTATGATAATGACACATCACGGCCGTGAGCACAAACTCTCATCAATGAGCTGTTTGTTTTGCTCCAGGCTTTATTTCTGTGAAAACCTCCATTGTCTCTTGTCAAAGACGTCTCTGTTTCCAAATGTACAAAACGCTAAACATGTTTTACTTTATGTTATGAACCCATGATGTTTACATGCGATAGCTGGTGCTGAAAGGTTCTTTAAGGGTTCCTGTTCGGGGCAGGTGGATTACAGCTTGTTCCCCATCCGTTTCTTTATCTGTCCATCCACTGTAATATGTGACAGATGACTGTAGCTGACTGTAGACTGTATTCACACACAGTTCAGAGCAACAAACACACAGAAAAACAGTACAATTACTAACCAATGGGGTAATTGTTGATGTGTCTAATTGGAATAATAGTGTTATTAATAAACTGTGAAGTTTAACAATCTGTGACTTAATTTTATAAATATTTAGTTGTGTCTGTAGCTTTATACACATTCTCAGACGCACAGAATTCATTACACTAAAACTCACCACAGATGCAAACCTCTGCTGACTCACAATATACTGTAAACGCTAAACTCAATCTTGTAAAGAGTTTTGGTGCTGAGTCAGAGCACACGATCGGTCCTCACCCTAAACACACAACCTTTCAAATCCCATAACTTACTGCAGCAATCAATACAGGACAAGTTTAAACCAGAGACTCGCTCTGAAAGCGTTTGTGTTTTTGTCTACGGCCTCATTGCCAAGCAAAAATCCCAATAAGTGGTTCTGCCTGTTCACGGCTGTGTTACAGCATCAGCTCTGTCTGTATTTACACAAGCATCCAAAAATATCATGCCATTGTTCTGACCAACATGAAAATAAACAAATAGTTTGGACTGATACCATTTGAAACACATGACAGCCCCGTTAGAAAGACGTTTGAACAGAAAACAGAAATGTGTTACGCATAAAATCTCAAACAACAGCCACACAAGATCTGTCAACATTCTCAGAAACCAGAGAATCTGCATGGCCAAAATTACCTCAGGCTGTTTTCACTCGGGTCGTCTCCGTGGTCCAAACCTGAGACTTAGCCCACCCCCACAATGACTGACCCACCCCCACAGGTCTTATTCATGCAGTATTATTCGTCTCCAAACCTCAGGACGCTTGCATAACCAGCAGTTTTCAGAAAACACATTTGTGTTACAGGCTTGTTGTCAGAACTTTCATAAGCTAAAGATGTTAGACGAAACTTCACGAAACGCTCGGCCCGTCCCCCGAGACCCTGACCAGCCAATCACATCTCCTCTCCGGTCTGGTCTCTGAAACGAGAGAGCCGGTATTGAATGCTCTCTCCTGCATCTGTCTGAGGTAATTAGGTCAGTCTGCGTGTGAAACACAGAGGAAGAGGATGAGAGTCCTGCTGCGTTTAATGCCAGAACTGCACAGGTGTTACGCTTAAACAGCAGAATGAGTTTTTATTGTTTTAATACACCGCTAACATTCCAATGTGACTAATAACATGTTTTTATAATCTGGCATAAAATTCCAAATTATAACACATTCACATAACATCTTCCTCTTAAGACGGGCTGCATGTTGGTACATGATGGTACAAGACAAACTATCCTGCATGTCTCAGTAACTGATCATCTGCCCTGAATCTAACACAGATTACATAACAATAAGTGTGTGTGTGTGTAACACAACCAATACAGCTGACAGGAAGTCACCATCGTCATGCGATCAGACATGAGGGAACATTCAAACAACCACACGCTTCCAAAGAGGAATCAACAATGTGACGCGCTGCATTACAGCAACAACAACTCACACAAACCCCCTAAACCAACTCACTGAATCATAAGATATTATGATATCTTATAATATCTGCAGTTCACCAGAACAGTTTATGACATACAGGATCACCAGCATTAGTTAAACATTATAACCAGTCCTTAACAACAACACATAACCATTATAACAACAACAACACATAACCATTATAACAGCACATAACCATTATAACAACAACACATAACCATTATAACAACAACAACAC
>JBAJNP010014919.1:0-10469 GCA_036877545.1 Yasuhikotakia modesta | reverse complement strand
AGCAGTAATCTGTTACAGTAATGCATGAAGTGGACCAGACTGTGTGTGTGTGTGTCAGACAGACCTGTGTCGAGCGTCTGGACTGACGGGCATGTCTGGATCGCGCTCTTCTCTGAGCCTCCGCCTCCTCATCACGCACCGGCGTCAGGTAAGACCTTAACACACACAGACACACACAACACACACGTGAACTCAAACGCAGGAAAATAATGACTAAGCAGTTATTAGCTGGACCAATATCTGTCCAGTGATGTTGAGACACACACTCACTTGCGTCTCTGTTTGGTCTCTGCATCGCCTAAAGTGGTCGTCGCGGTAACAGAGTTGGAGGTCGTCACAGAAACTGGTTCCGTCTTTTTATCTGCCTCTTCCTGAGCTGATCTGTGTGAGATTCCAGAATATATAACCCAAAACACACACACAAACCCACACACACAAACCCCCACACACACCTCTGAGTAACTAGATTATTAAGGCGACTGAGTCCAGAGATTCCCGTGGTTACAGAGGTCACTGTGGGGTCATCAAGCTTTCTTCCATATGATGAGCTGCGAGGTAACAGGTTCTGACCCGATACCTCACTCCCTGACTGGCTGTTCGACCGGCGCGTATATGAAGAGCTCCGACTCAACCAGCTGCACACACACAAACACAACGATAGATGAATGTGGAAACCATTGTTTGAAACCAATAATGTTGTCTGGCTATAAACTGTGCTTCCCGTCTCACCTGTTGGAGTTGTCGGGGTTGGTGTCGGGAACGCTGAACAAACGTCTTGATGGCGTGGGCTGCACACGGGCCAGCCTAGGCTCCTGAACACAGGAAGTGACATCATTTTAATGCCTCACCTCTGAAATGTTGTGTGCATGTATGTATGTATTTGGATGTGAGTGCGTTACCTTATTATCAGACGTCTCAGAACTCAGTTTTGGACTGGAAGCTGACCGGGTCATGCCCAGTTTGGAGTCTGGGCCCTTTTGGGCCTCACTGGAGGAGTCAGAGGCCCCAGCCGAGCCCAGTGTCACAGAACTGTCTGCTTTACGCAATGATGTCCTCCAGGAACCCGGAGCCTCCGTCACCGACGGCCGACCGGGTTCAGCCTAAAACCAGAGAAGACAGTAAACACAACTGCAGATATAAACAATAAACAACATATTCTAGTCAAATTGTTGCAAAGGACAATCATCAAGGTTTAAGCGATTCAGTTAAATCCAGTTTTGACATTTTCTCACCTTCTTAACCTGATCTGCAGCAGCGTTGTTGCGTTTGTTGTTGATCATTTCTCGAGTTTTGGCTTTCTCTGAAAAAACAAACACAGACATCAGTCTTACGTCATTTCCAGCTTCCTGAATACAAACGGGCGTGGCTTCTCATCTGTGGTCACCTGACTCCGTGTCACTCTCCGATTCGCTCTCCTCCTCTGAGCTGGAGCTGCTGGAGGCTTTGGGAGGGACTGTGGTGCGTGTCGGGTCCTCGTCTTCTTCCTCTGTGGTGGAGGTTTGGAGTGTGTGCGCGGCGTGTTTCTCTCGCTCGTGAAGAGTGATTTTTTCTTTGCTGCTCATGCGAGTGATGGATGTTCTGGAGGGCAGACCGGTTACAGTCAAACAGCCAATGAATGAAAGCCACTCACACAAACCACATGATGCTGTATGATGCATACGTTACCTGCGAGGGCGAGCGGGCGCCGTGGAAACAGGTGGGCTGGTCTCAATGACAGGTGCCTGTATCTTCTGTTTTTCAGAGCGGATCTTAAAAAAACATACAGATTTGTGAACCTGTTGTGTGTTAGTGACACACTTAAAACACACATTTGCTTTTCACACAAACTTGTGCTGAAGATCCTTAGATATGTGTTTCTCTAAAACTTACAGCGTTCTGCTTTTTCTGCAGCTCCTCCAAGCTATCAACAATGTTTTCATCGGCTACATCGAGCGGAGTTTGACCCTATGACACACAAACAGACACAAAGCGCTCTTAAAACCTTGACTGTGATTGGTCAGTAATGGAATTATGCGAATTAAGACTTCAGAGGCAGCTAGTGACAATAGCTGTTGTTAGCATCTCCGCGCTCTCACCACATTGTTAACAGCGTTCATGTCACACATGTTCTCCATGAGCAGATTGCAGGCCTCTTCCTGTCCCCAGTGAGCCGCGGCGTGGAGGGCGGTCCAGCCGTCACTGTCGCGACTGTTCACGTCCACCACGCACTTCAACAGCACCCTAAGATTCCCAAACATAATCCTTTCACAGTTAAACGTGAAAACCTGACCAACAGACTACTGATACATTTATAACGTAAGACATTACAGATAAATGTATAAGAGTTAAAGACGAACAATAACTTTGGTAACAGGGTTAAACATCTTGACAAGTGCGGTGTCAGTGACGGGACTTACTTTAACACCTCAACATATCCTTTAGCAGCTGCTACGTGTAGCGCGGTGGCCCGAGTGTTTGGATGAGGGACCAGAGAACCGCTTCCCGCCAGCACGGCCGCGGCATCTTGAAGCATCACCCGCTCTTCTTCTCGTCTGGCCTGTTCCACATCAATCCCTGTCAGAATACAAATGCTTCAGTGTTTCTTCCATCTCTGATAACACGGTAACACCACCAAGTTCCTCAAAGCCCAAGTTCTCACCTTGTTTCTTAATCTCAGCTTTGAGAAGCCTCTCCATGCCGTCCTCGGTGGCAACATCTACAGGAAGTTCCCCCTCGCTGTTAACTGCCCCCACGTTTGCCCCGTGTTCTATCAAATACCTGCGACACAGGTGAAGACAGGACCATTCACGCAACGCTCGTGTCCTACAGGCACTGCTGAACTCATTCAACGTCTATCATCTCCACAGAAGATAAACAAATACTGAGATTTACTGACTGTGTGATGTGGATGAAACCGCAGGAGGCTGCGGCGTGGAGGGGCGTCCAGCCCTCATTATCCCCCCGATTCACATCACTGCCGTTCCCCACCAGAAAATGCACCATGTCTTCATTCTCATCAATGCAGGCCTGAGGGTGAGAGAGAGAGAGAGAGAGAGATAAGATCATTTAAGAACTTTATAAAAGCAGATATAATCCTCACTAATACACACTGTCGACACTGTTGCTAACAGTTTTACATTAACACACTATAAATAACACCAGTGACACGGTCTGGCCCCACTGATGACATCATCCTCACACTGAATCATGGGAAATCTGTGTGTTCATGCTCTTACAGTGTCAGTGAAAAACAGCCCCGGGCAAAATAATAACCATTCGTCAGCAAACGGATCGCATGAAGGAATTTTTATTGTACACAAACTGACGGGTAAAGCTGTGCTGTAACCAGGGTTGAGAAACTAGTGACGCTAACTTTAACTACGGGTTAGTAGCGTGACAAATACTCCTGGCTGATTCCTATAGTTAGTAATACAATGAAACCACTTTCCCTTTAAATATATGTAACATTGGTAAACAAATATACTTTACATATGTTAGACAGTGTGAGAATTTGTTCTGCTTTACTGTGACTTGCACAAAATGGAGTTGAAGAAAAGTCTCATATCCTGCAGAAACTCTCAGAGGACCCTCACAGATCCAAACACACGCCGCACTCGGTTCTGTATGTGTGTGTGAGTGAGTGTGTGTGTGTGTGTGTGTGTGTGTGTGTGTGTGTGTGTGTGAGTGTTCCAGAGAAGGTGTGAGGTTCTTGACCGGGTCATTGTGTGTGTGTGTGTGTGTGTGTGTGTGTGTGACAACAGCCGCTTGTACTGCATGAAGAATGTTTTCCATGCTCTCACTAGAGAGAAAGAGAGAGAGAGAGAGAGAGAGAGAGAGAGACTTTGGATGGAAGGGATGGAAAAATGTAAAGAGCTCCGACTATATTTAATTCCTGTTACCGAGCAACGTAACCAAGCAACAGGAGAACAACAGGACAGAGATTGAGATGAACAGCAACAGAGCATCGCTGTACATGTGTGCCACACACAAACACGCATCACAATGTTGCTATGCAACAACAGTAATGATTCAACAACCGAAACACTCAATTAACCAATCAGCATTCAGGACCTGTCTGATAATAATGTACTATAAATACAAACACATAAGATCTGGTCACAGTTTTCCTTCCCTGCCTATCTGTGTACAGAACATATGTTTACTTTTAGACCATTATGTGGTAAACCATCTTTGTGTGAGAGAGAGTGTGTGTGTGTGTGTGTGTGAGAGAGAGAGTATGTGACACTGATGTTGTCCAGACCTGAACACACACTCACACACACACAGGTCTGTGCTTTAATTCAACGTCTGTCATAGCACAAGTATAAACTCCAAACTCTACCCTTGTAAGACACTCGTAACTGCATCTATGAGCCAAACCATTCGTACAAACCCAGTTCTCTTTCTATCTCAAAAATCTGACACCTGTGAAATTAACGTTTCATATTATCATAAAAACAAACGTTCACTACATCTGCTGAACGCCTGCACAGCTGTGACATCACAAAACATCACCAGTGCTCTCAGCCAATAGCTGCGCTCGCTTGTCAGGTCAACGCCACAAGAGGACCTGTGTGAAAACAGCTGAATTCTTCATGGTTTCTACATGTAAATCTTTAAATCTGAAACAAGCGTCTGTAAATAAAGGCAGAAAGTAACTCCTCCTAATCTTACAAACACAATCCAGAGACACAAACAAACACTACATCAAAGGACAACCGGGATTCCAAGCATATCTTAAAACAGCTCAAAGACATGAAGACGGTCTTGCTGTGCCAGTTTGACCTGGATCCTGGTTCTGTTAAGATCAGACAGCTACAGGCCTAAGACAAAGACACTCCCTAAACTTCACTTTAAAACACACACATCCACCAACACGCTCCTGCAAACAACACTGAACAAACAGCAACCCTGAAAAAACCAAACACAGCTGACATGAAGAGTCCAGATCAACACCGGATGTTATAACCCTGTCACTGAGAGACAGAACTGTTCTGGTCCAGACCCACAGCCGTTTCAGTGACACCTTTATAACTACATCCGCCGTGGAAACGTGTCTGTTGTTATAATGTTACTAATACATAAACGAAACGTTTTAAAATGACAAACACGAACCCTATGCGGTCCAAATAACTCATCGGCATAACGGGACATCGAGACCAGAGATGTCAAGACTTTAGTGGCACTTGTTACAAAGTTTACCATCACTTCCCATCATCACTTTCATCACATCTTTAATGGTGCTACAGTGTAACGCTGACAAACTCCATATCAAGTTCAGGAAGGCGAGAAACTTTGTAAACAGTTTCCAAACCGGATCCGGCTCAAGTGTGAACGCATCAGAACCATCCGGATACCTGATGCAGCGCGGTCAGCCCGTCCACATTGGCGTGGTTGATGTCGGCTCCCTGTCGCAGGAGCTCCGCCACCTCCTCCTGGTCCCCAGCGGAGCAGGCGGCCATGAACACGGCGCCCTGGGCGAAGCGCACCCTGCCTCGTCGGTGTCCGGCAGCGGAGGACTCGCCCCGCGCCTCCGCCCCGGTCCGGTCCGTCTCCGAGCCCTGCCACCGCTGGAGCTGATCCTGCCGCCGCTGCTTCGCAGCCTCGGACCGGGAACGGTCAGTGGCCGCCATCTTCCTCCCTCGGTCTCACCCGGGGAGTTTCAGCTCATCAGACAAGTGATGTCCGATTCACACGATTTGCTATACGAACCGATTCTTTAGTAAAGATTCAAAGGAGTCGGTTCGTGAAAGAATAAGAGCAGCGAATCAGTGAATCACTGAATCATCCGACGGAACCGATTCGCCCGATGGTTCGGATCTCCGGAGGTTCCGCTAACAGAAGAGACGCAACAGGCGGAACCAAACGCGCCTCCTGCCGGACGCGATTAAAAGAGCGACGCGAGGGCAGCCAATAGAAACGCCGCGTGACGCGTGACGCACCCAACGCCCGCCTGCTGAACTGGACGTGCGCTTTGAGCCGCGGCGCAGCGGTTCTGCAGGCTTGCAACACTTCCTTCCTGTAGGTTTCTGTTTCATTTTACATTAAGTGCAAAGGTGAAAACAACAGGAATGAATGTTGCTTTTGCTTTCCTATAAAACAACTTTATTAAAGTCACAAACTCTGACACCCCGTGTCTGTGTCATTTATATTCATTGTTTAAAATGATGCTAATGAAACATAAGAGATTTACTTTCTACGGCTGATTTTCTAGATTTTTAACAGAATCTAGAACCAATATGTTGAAGAACCTGAAACTTTTAGGTCAAATAAACTTTATTAGGCACTTTAACAACATTGAATACATAAACCTGAGCAGAAACACTGTTGTTTAGATATGAACATAAGGCAGATTAGGTCTCTATCACTAGACCAGTCCTAGATTATGCAGTATTTACATCAGCAGATTAAATCAGTCCTTTTCAAAATCAGACATTTTCAAACAAGAATGAACAAAGAACTTACATTTACAAAAATAGACAACCGGTAAGACAACTGTACAAAAACAGTGAGAAACATGTCACACATAAACACAGTGTCTCTCTACTGTACAGCAGCAACATTCATGTTTTACTCTCTCCTTTTCATCATACAATCTTTCCAGTATCAGTTTTATTGGCACTTACTCAGACCAGATTCCCACATACTTTATCCAGCCCCTCAAAACACACTGTTGACCATAAAACATGAGACACATCGCATTTGATTCTCAGAGAAATGACTTTTCTTACTCATAAACACAAGACACATCCAAAAACATTCTGTGAGAGTTTCTCTGGTCCATTACCAAAGAAAACAGTTTCTGCAGTTCTGTAGTGTTTGTTGTTTATGGTGAAGTGTGGCAGCGATCCAGAGAGTTAGAATCAGAAATGTAAATGTGTGATTGGACTTGACTTGTATTAAAACCAGAAAATTTAGGTTAAAGCTTTCAGCTTCCAAAGAAGACGTGATTGTTTAAATCCTCTCTTCAACTGCGAGACAGAATGAAACTAAGCATTCAATGAAAAGTCATTTTTGATGATGTCATTCTGTTGATGTCATTCTGACCATCAGTTCCTGAAATGTTCTGTGACATCATCGTGACCTCACACTCAGAGGTCACTTTATGAAACATTGCATTGTGGGAAACAATATCCAGACTGTTAAGAACTAGCTGGCGGTGGGAGGTTGAAGTGGACGCATGATGAGACCCTCGTCCTCGTCCTGGTGTCTCTGAGTTGTGGAGTTGGTGGAGAAAGAGCCTCGGAGGTCCAGGTTGACACAGAAGAAGCCTGGCAGGAGCTGGCGCTGGTACTGGTCCAATCTCAGCATGGCATCCAAAACGGACGAGCTGCCCCCACTGATCCAGCCCGGGAGCAGACGCGCTGCACTGAAGCTGGCCGGGACAGACTGGGAATGTTTCAATTCCAGCTGATAGGAGAAGCTGTGAGGGACACAGGAGAGACGCTTCTGTGTTTTCAGGGTTTCTCATCATCATCACAAATGTAAAACGGCATGTTACGATGAGACGAGGGTCTTATCATTTACTCAAGAAGTTCACAGAAACTAGTCATGCACGCTTTTGTGGAAGGAAGTGGTGATTTAGTGTGTGAGGTGTGTGTGTGTTCTCACCGTGCAGACACCTGCTGCGACACACTCTTTCCTGCGTGTGTTAATAAACCCTGCAGCAACTTCAGCGTTTGTTCTTTCATCCACCCCACATCCTCTTGAATATCTGGCAACCATTCCAACAGTCTGACAGACGGGCACAAAGTGACATGAATGATTCAGGTGTTACTTACAGACTGTGAGACTGTAGTTATTATTGAGTGTTCTGGACTCACCTGATGCTGACAGACAGCGCTGACTCCACAGGAAGTGTGTAGGGTAACAGCAGAGCAGACACCATCCTCACCGGCAACAGGTTGCTAAGTGACTGCAACAAGCTCCGCCTTTCCTTACAGGCCTCAACCAGTGCTTGAGAGAGACACACACACATTCCTCACTGAACACCAGTTATAAAGCAGAGATATTACAAATTACAGTGCAATGCTAACTATGGCCGCTCTAGTGAAACAAGCCCCGCCTACTGTTATAATTAGCCAATGGTCAATGGCTGATCACTAATGAATCTCTGAGGGAGGGGCTCTGTAATCTTGCAGTAGCGTGTGTGTTCGTACCTTTATGGACCCGAGGAGGCAAATGTTCAAAGATGTGTTCCTCAAAGTTTGAGTGATTACAGGCCTCTCTGCTCTCTGACTCTTCATCATGACCTTCACCATCCTCATCATCAGACTCTTCCTCAGCCCCCCCAGCAGCCATGCCCAGAGGGCGGTGTGGACGGCGATACTGTAACAAACCTGGAAAACACAAGATGAAAAATGATTAACAGTTATTGGACGTTGATGCCAGTAGTGGCCACTAGAGGTCTCTCAAACACCAATCTCAGAAGAACTGAACGTTTGGAACTTTCTTCGTAATATTTTTGTTAATTAATATGTTAAAAAAACGTCATGGGAACATTTAAATAACCTTCATTTGTTGAGTGAGGGACTCACCGTTTGTCTTCAGGAAGTGCAGAGCATCTCTGTAGCCCTGTTTACACATGTTCTTCATCACCTAAACACAACCACTCACATGAGCCAACACAACACTGACACGTGTGTGTAACAACGTGTGTAACAGTGTGTGTTTGTGTAACAGTGTGTGTGTGTGTGTGTAACAGTGTGTGTGTAACAGTGTGTGTGTGTGTTTAACAGTGTGTGCTTGTACCACAGGGTCGGGGGGGAACAGGGCTCTGGTGACTCTGTACAGGTTGGCGAGCGTGAACTGAATGGAGGTGTTTGTGAATCGGAGCTCGTGGAGGTTGGTGGAGCTGATGTCTCGTGGACAGATGTCACTTTCTCCTGAGAACGGAGACACTGTGATGGTGTTTTTAAGCTCATACTGTGGTAAATTATCTGTGATTCCTCCGTCCACGTACCGCTGAAAGAGATAAACGCTTTATCAACACTAAGCTTTATCAACACTTTTAAGCCACCCTAGCAACAATCTAGCAATGTTGTAAAAATCACTCACAACCAGAAACTCTGAGATTTGAACAAATGAAAGCAGAGATTCATGCCAGTCATATGTCAGGTTTCACTTCAGAGAGACTCGACAGTAAAAGAGCAGCAGTCTCAACACACACACACACACTGCCAACACAGAGATGCAAACATACAGTACTCCCTGCCTACACACACACTGACTCACTCTCTCGCTCGCCCCGGGCGCACAGGGAGGTGAATTAGTCGCCCACTTGGACGGCTTGTTTATCCACGTGCCAGCTGTATTACCACTGACAGAAACCCGCTGGGGCTGAGAAATTCTGATCTGAGATCAGTTTCTCCACTGATATTAATCAGAGCAGAGCTGAGCTTTGAACAGACACACAGGCAAACAATGCGTCTCCACCTCAGCTGAATGAGTCAGTCTTAAACTGCAGACAGATCGTTTTCTTCTTTTAAGGGAGTTAAGAAAATGAAACACACAGAGAAGGAAAGAGAAAGAGCCTCTCCTTTAAGCAACACTGACAAGAAAAGCAGAACTGTATCTGTCAGCATAAACACTTATGCAACATTTAACTGAACGTTTTTTGAGACATCACTACAAATAACACTCAAACTTTAAAGTCACAGGTGAGGCAGTCATCAGACCTGTGTCTCAGTGAACAGTCTCTTATTCCTTATCACGCTGCAGGTGGAAATGCATTGTGGGTAATGATGTACATCAGACGCTGGACACTCACCACTCCCTGTAGGGTCGGAGGGATCAGACCACAGTACACGGGTATGTAAGCACTGCATATACACGCCTGTACACACACACACACACATACAGTTAGCGAAACACATTTAAATAAAGGTATAATCTCCTAGAGTGTGTGTTACAGTTGAACTTGTGAGGGGCACAAACACACCTGCACCAGCTCCTCATTACTGCTGAAGTGCGACACCAGAACATTCTCACCGTCCGTCACTCGGGTCAGAGAGATTCCCAGGCGTCCGGTGGCCCTGCTGTGAGCGTCGGGCGGTAAGGCGCAGTACAGCATCCTGCGCAGGATCTTCACCAGGTTAAAGGAGGGGTGCATCGGTCCCAGGAAGCGCTTGTGAGCTTCTTTAGCCACATCTATGAAGTTTGCCCCCACCTCTCCTGTTACAGGACCAGAAAGAGAGCAGGCAGTGTTTACACACTGACGGTAAGCAACAGGTGAATGTTATGTGATGATAATGTGATCATATTCCTAATATAGACACACAGCAGACTAGATTAAACTACTCTTTTAAAATAAGGAACCACAGAAATCAAAGAAGAACCTTTTTTTGGCTGTTTGGTTCCTTAAAGAACCTATAACAAGTTTTTAGTTTCACAAAAGGCTCTGTGTACTGGAAAATGTTCTTTGAATTATGTAAGAGATAAGATTAAAAGGGTTTGTAAGAACATAACTGAACGGTCCTTTGAGGAACCCA
>JBAJNP010014918.1:0-10469 GCA_036877545.1 Yasuhikotakia modesta | reverse complement strand
TCAATTCTTCCAAGAAGTCACCTAGTTGGCCTGGTGGACGGTAAATAACTACAACATGAATTTTAGCAGGGTGGGTGATGGTAATTGGGTGAGGTTCAAATGAGGTGTAACTGTCAAGAGATGATAAAAGGTTGAATTTCCAATCTTTGGAGATGAGTAGGTCCGTGCCTCCACCTCAACCGACTGGGCGAGGTGTGTGGGAGAGGATGAAATTAGTGGAGAGGGCAGCAGGAGTGGCGGTGTCCTCCGGTTTGATCCACGTCTCAGTTAGAGCCATAAATTGAAGGTCTCAGTGCGAGGCGATAGCTGAAATGAAATCTGCTTTGTTTGCAGCAGATTGGCAGTTCCAGAGCCCGATAGGAAGAGAGAGTAAGGAGTCAGAAGACAGGGGGACAGTGAGAAGGTTGCTGGGGTTATGTGACCTCCAGCGTGAAGAACGGGGTTTACAGGTGCAGGTGGTAATGGTAGAGATTTGGAAGCACATAGTGAAAACAGAACAAACGTACAGGTAAAGTAATAGAGTACATAAAAAAATTTAATAAATCATTAGTGAAAGTATAGTAAATAAACAGAAGAGCAAAGACAACACTTAAGTGCTTTGTCTGTGTCACACTCAATTTTGCCTCCTAATTTGATCCAATTCCAACAGAATAATTATTACCCCAACAACATGGTAAATCAATTTAATTCCAAACTTAAAATAGCAGTAGCAGTTTAAAATAGCAGTAACAAATTTGTTTACATGAAACTTACAGAAGCACAGAATCTTTTTTAACAGCACAACAAGGTAAAATAAATAAACTATTTAACTATTTTATTGTTTAAAATGTATTAGGGAGGGCAGACATGTGAAAGGAACATGTTCATCTCATTAGCAATTATAACAGGACTTGGGTGAATGTTTTCACGTACATAGTGACAAGAAGTCATTTGCCAGACGTCAATGTAGACCACTCCATCAATATCTTTGAACATCTCCCTCATCACTGTGTTCAACTGCAATGCAAACCAGTCACTCTGAAAAATGTTCTGCAACAACAAACAGCAATGAATAATAAAACAGGGCATTACTAAAGTAATAGTTCAATCACATTTGAAAATCGTCCTTTCATCCCCTCTGCAAAGTTCTCATCTAGCCAATGTTGATGTTCAGATTGCTACACACACAGGAAGCAATGCCTTTGTACCAGCCCCTTTTACACAGGGCTTTCACTAAACAATTTTTTCAGTTTGAGTCAGTTAAGTGCAGAGATTAAGATGCACTGATGTAGGAAGTCTGCTTTGATAGTTGATGTGTAAATAGTAGTAGAATAAAGCTGGTAAATACATAAATAGCGTGATACACTTACCAGAGCAATCTCAGAATTATGGTGCAATTTAACTGATTACAAATGCTTTTACTGAATATAACCATTTGGAACTGAAAATATGTTTAAGAAATTAAAAAATCTAAAAAATGTTACAGTAGTTTTTAGCATATCACAGAGAAAATAGAGAGTGAATGTATGCAGTGAATAGTGCCTAGATGTACTTGTTTTCTAGGTGAATTTATTTACAGTGAATTTTAATACACTAGTATTGTAACTTTTTTTTAATTGTACAAGAATTTTATTGAAAATGTTTACTTCATAATTCATTGTCTTTTTTTGTGTCAGACACCTACAACAAGCATATTAGGTAAATTAAATCATTAAGCCTTTTTCTGTTTGCCTATCCAATGATAAAAATAGGCCAAGTAAGAATTTTATTTCTAATAGACCCCCCCCCCCCCACACAGACACACACACACCATTTAATGCTCAGGAAATCAACTCTGACTGCTTCAGTGTTTGAAAGCTTAATGAGAACTCATGGCAAATTTATTAATTTCTGTACTTATATAATAAGAGACATAATAGGAAACCAGTTAAAAATACCTTTAAGCCTGCAGTGTTGCCAGATTTGATAATCACGGTAGTTTGTGGTGCACGACTCAGGAGTGCAAGAACAGCCTGACGGACATGGGCCACTTCATGAACATAAAATGTTAATGGATGAAAAACCAGATGGGCAAAGAGTGTGATAACAATAACTGCATGCTGTCCACCAGCTATTTCATCAATATCGTTGCTGATATAATGCAGATCTTTAACTAGCATTTTAGTAAATCGTAAAGGGACACCATGTGGCTTCCAATGAACAATGATGTTGTTTTTCAATTCTACAGCCATTAGAGGTCCACCAGTGGGAGGAGTGTGGAGATTCATTCTTTTCAAGCCTAAAACATGAATCAAACAAATATTAAAATTTCTTAAGCAGTTATTACACTACATACCAAGAAAATTAAAATTTATAGCATAATTTTATCATTTAAAGTTGTTTAAGCTTAAAATTATTGAAGTGTAATTTTAAAACACATTAAGTATCACACATTAAGTATCCAAATACTACTGTATGTTTATTTATTAATCTTTTTAAATCTTAAATGCATAACAAAATTGTTTATCTATCAAATTGTATAATGCCATAAAATGACTTGCCTGGCACATGTCTTTCTAAATACTCAAACCACTGTCTTGTGGTAGAGTCTCCAAACAAGTAAACAATCTTGTTTCTAAGACATTTTCCCATCTCTGAAGGACTGAATGCCTGAGTGTTACATACGAAAGACCTCCAGACATCTTTAAAGTAAAACCCAGCAGGAACTGGTGTTGCCATACCAGATCTGCATTTCTCTGTTTTTCCTATGATAAGCAAAGCAACAGCATATTTAGGGTTTGTGTAATTCTTGTTTTAAATCAACAAATAATTTATTATATTCGAATCATACTTCAATTACATGATTTTCATGCCCTATGCATCTAAACATACCAACGCCTGTAGTGTTGGGAAGGACATTTATGATTTTTGTGTCTCCAGTAATACCAGCATTTGTTAGTTTCCTGTACAACATAAATGAATTAATTAATTGTTTCTAGGACTAAACAATTCACTTTAATCTTTCTCTGTTTACCTTGCAAAAAGTTTCTCTTCAAATGTATTTAATGGGCTTTCCAAAGCCCCTCTTGAGTGATATACCAATTTGTCACAGGAAAGTTTCTTTGGTATCTCACACTGCCACACTGTCCCTGTTTTAACATCCTTATACTCACAACAGCAGTTGCCTTTAATCCAACTTCCCTCTGAGCCCCATTTAAGATTACATTCCACTACTTCATTTATTCTGGCTCCACTGGGTCCTGGCCCTTCAAAGTAACCATTATAGTGGCTGCGTGGGAATGAGGTCTCCCTGTATTTTTTAAGAAGCTGCACAACTTCACTGGAGTGAACCAGACGTACAGACACTTGTGCTTGACCTTCCCAGGGCAGCAAAAGATCAACAGTGTAAGTCCCATTACGATGATCAACAACTTCCCCATATACACTTGCCTTGGAGAACAATAGAAAAGATTAATGTACATGTAATGTTTTAAACGAATATCCATTAGACACAATTTATCAACGTGGGCTGCATTTGTCAAAAGCATCATAAGAATATTGTAGCACCAACTGGCATCAATGGTCTCTACATCAAATTTGGGTGCTTTTCAGAAATACAGCCCTGGTGAATTCTGTATATGATGAATCAATTCAACAACAAATCTTTGCATTTTAACTTTTGGTAAACACTTCCCTACTGATACTGTATTATCAGTATTTGTTTCTCTGGGTTTAATGCCATGGTTTGAACATACCTTTAATTTTGAATTGAAAAGCTTTGCTTGAAAAAAATCACCTCCATATGATTTCAAGCTCTTCATGTGGTTTCTAGCCGTGATAGTAACATGGATCTTTTCTCCTACTCTGTAAACCCCATTAAGTCCCACAATAGAGAAGGTTGTGTGGACTGGACTTGTACTTAGATCCAGCTTAGTTATTTCTTGATCGGGACTAGGCCAGTCAAGAGCCTTCTGAAGTATATTCCACTCCTCCTGGCTAATTCCCATGTTGATCACTGAAATTGTGGATGAGGCATTTTCTTGCATGCGTCTTCCTGAAGATCTTAAAATAACAGGTCTAGGAATTGGGGCCTGGAATTGTTGAGTTTGATGCCTAGCCAACAATCTCCATACAGTCTGAAAGAAGACCAACATGAAATAAAAAAATAAATTATTTATAGTTTTAATGTTAGCATAATATGATTAAAAATACAAATTTGACATTTGTCAAGGGGAGGGCTCAAAGCTCTGAATTTAGCCCAAACCCAGAATACTCTGCCATTCTTGACTGGGGTAGGTACTAGCAAGGAGTGAGACGATTGTTACATGCACAATAAATATATACAGTACATCTTCAATCTAAACACAACCTCCAGCATTGCAAGTGTGTATGCTTAAAAAAAATCATAATTTTTCGACCTTTGCTTTGCCTCCTAACAAAGAATAAAAAGAATTTAAGTAGCCTATGACATCAACGATTTAAATGTTTTATACATCCTAAGATAATGCATCATTTTTGAAAGTTGGGACAGTCGTGACATTCTAATGCTGAGCTAGGATGTTATAAAATTCAGCCCAATCTGTAATACAAACTGTGAAGAAGTTATTGATGTTGGTTAACAATTATACCTGATTGCTTGTAAAAGTAAGACCACACCTCAACAGGACAAAAAGACAAGGGTCAATTGAACCCTGCATTTATGGTCTACAAAAAACGTTGCAAGACAAGCACCAAAAGTGTGCAAAAGAGTAACAGGCATGCTTTGCTTCGTAAGCACCACAAAAATATTTAAATCAAACAACAGTATGTTTGCTATTGTGCTACAATTGTTCTGAATTAATGTTTTGTTTAATGTAAAGCTGCTTTGCAACAAGTGGATTATGAAAAGCGCTATATAAAAATAAATTAATTGAATTTGCATGAAGCATTGTGAATGTAATAAAACAAAAACATAAAACAAAAAAAGGAAAATACTTTGTACACATGATTACATTATTTAGGTCTGTATAAAGTTTTTTTTTTTTTAAAAGACTATCTATGGAGAAAAATAACAGGATCTTTAGGCCTACCTCTCGTCTAACCTCTATTGACAAGTGTAAGTCGGCCAAAGCAAAAAATAAAGAGGGGACCAGCACAGTCATAATTTATGTTAAATTGATGATAAATATATTTAACACTACGTATGCTACCATTACAACAGAAAACGCATCACTTTTGCTGAAACACATTTCAAATGCCCAAGGAACAACTCCAATCATTTTCTAGCATAAAGATGACCTGTCTAACGCAAATCATCAAAATCAGCTAAAATCAGCTAAAAATACGTATGCTAAATCCTATACATAACATCTCAAATTGACCTTTTTTTCCAAAATACTTGAAAAAGTGATGTTTCACAGATATGTTCTTTTTGGAACAAAAATGTATTTGTGAGAGTTTCCAGTCAGGATTCAGACCATATTATAAGGTCAGACACTGCTCTCATTAGAGTGCCAAATTACTTGCTCTTGTCAGCTGATCATGGCTGCACTTGTCTGTTTCTACTAGACCTTAGTTCAGCCTTTGACACTACTGACCATGGCATTCTGTTAAATAGGCTTGAAAATTATGTGGGCATACATGGAACTGCACTGGCATCAAATCATATCTATCCGACCGATTCCAGCTGCAACTGAAAAAGTGTCATATCAATCACAAGATCAGTATGGAGTGTAACAGGGCTCAATGCTTGAGCCTTACTGTTCACCCTGTACATGCTACTTCTGGGAGCAACTACTAGGAGTAATTACGAGTTCATTTTTTTATTGTTATGCTGATGATACCCAGCTTTGTTTTTTTACCCTGCTTTATATTTCTACAAGGCTGAACAAAACAAATAATTACATCAAACTTACAGAATGTATAGCTGATATTAAAACCTGGATGACTAGCACATTTCTACTATGAAATTCAAACAAAACAGTTTTAGTTATTGCACCAAAATCTTACACACAGAACAACCTACAACACTGCATTTTAGCCTTGATAGATGCTCTAAAAAAGCCTGCTACATTAGCCATCAAAACTTTTGTTCACATCATAAAAATCTCAAATCTATGACATATGCTCTCTATGTCAAACACAGAAAAAAATGCTTGTAAAAATTCTTAGTATTTGACAAAATCAGACCCAATAGTTTTAATTCAATAAGATCTAACGATTGATCTCCATTTAATATTTTTTTCTTTATTTATACACCACTGGAATTTTGGTTTCTAGCCACTGTTGCCCTGTTGGCTTGCTTACTGTGGGACATATACTTATCTTAGGGTTCTGTAATTATAAAATCATTTGGCATTTTCAGAATAAAATGAACATTTTATATACATGTACATTTTTAGGCAATGGTGTCAACTTTAACTAAATATAATTCTCCCCGGTTTATACGAATCTCCCCGGTTACATTTTTTAATTTAGGGCACTAGAAATACAAAAAATACACGGAAAATAAAAAATAAAAATGACTACTACAGCACAAAGTTGTCACAACGTCAAGACTACTGCCGTGCAACGTCACAGTTTCGTCATGGCGAGGAATCCAGGACTTTCACTATACCGGTTCCAAACATTTGCATAACCTAACAAAAGTAAGTAAGCATAAGTGACCTAACAAAAGTAAGAAAATCTGTTTAACTTACCATATCACAAAAAATGCTTTAAGCTGTAATTGTAATCGTTGTGCTGTTTTAGAGGCATAGTATATCCTATATTGTTATATAGAAAACAGTCTATAGAATCTCCCCATTTAGATAAATAGACGAGTCATTTAGAAGCTCTAAATAAAGAACTGTTTAAATATTTATTAAAAAATATGTTTCTGCGCAGTTTTGCAGAATAAAAAGCAGCCTTTTTATTTTGGGTTGCTATTGAGATATTGCGGTGCTAGTTTAACATGCTTAAACTTATATTAGGTCATAATTTGAATAGATTTGTAAAGTCGGGTCCCCTCGCATTTTAAACTTTATACTTTTAATTGTTAACAATTGTCGATTTTAACTAATATGTAATTGTTTATTCCTTAATTAGTACTACAGATATTTTGCAATATTTATGGTCGGTTCAGAATCAAGCAAGAGTGTCCACCCAGGTAGGTCCTTTTGCTAAGCCTTTATTTGCTATCTGAGTTTTTATCATAGCTCTTATATTAAGACAATCAAAATAATATAATAATAATAATAATTTTTATAAACTTACCATCATACATGTTAATGTCCAAAGAAATAGCAGCAAAAGACAAACTCCATGAAGTCTGAACCTGTGAACTGAAAATCGCGCTGTTGTTTAGCAGCTATTTTTGTTCGGTCTGACCCGTATAGTAATACATTTGTTGGTTGTTTACTTTAAAATCCCTACTGTACCTGCACAGTTGTTTCTTCAACTATACAATGTATTGGAATAGAATTAAAATATTAAAAAACTGTAAACTTTTATAAACAAAATTCTAAAATCGCAATAGGCTTCTTTTTACCCGAATCAGCTGTGGGTGAAATTGACATGTTTCCGTTTCTTTCAACTCCGTTTCTGTCTTGTCACACTAACATGACATTAAAATTGGTCAGAACATCTTCCTGAGGGTGTGTCCAGAATGCCAGCACTGCGCACAACCCTCACGCAGGTGTGCACACCTGCTCACAATTACTCTAATCATCTATTTATTTCTCTACTGAATTAATGAACATTATTGCACATTGAAATTAAGAATTAAAATACATTAAATGCATGTTAAGTTGCAACACTTCACATTGAAACAACCTTATGTGGCCTACAACAAAAGAAAAATCAGACGTTTTTGTCCGAGCACGGAATATCAAGGCTGAGCTACTACAACGCCGAACTACTACAATGCCCTGCTGGCTAGCCCTGCAGCCAATGCAACCACACCCTTCTAAATGATCTACAATGCTGCGGCAAGTCTGGTGTTCAATTAACCTAGGAGAGTAACCGAAAGTTCTGCCTCAACTTACCCTACTGCCAGCTACGTGCCGTAAACGAGCAACGTCTGATTGTTCCTCCATAACGATGTTCGAAATCGCTTTCTTAGACATTCGCTTATTTTGTGGTATTCTGGTGGAGCGAGTTTCCAGACTCCACATCAGATCCTCACAACCTGCAAGAAACATTCTAAAAACATTTGTTTCGCTGACACTCGACTAATCCTTAAAACAGATGTTCGGCCTCGCTTTACGTATATTCAAAAATGTATGTCGCAATTAAATCCAAATGCATATCATTCTTCAAACGAATACATGTCCAATTGGATGCGATAATAAAGAAATAAAGATCAAGTGCAGACGTAAAAGCCCAACAAGGAAGCAAAATAGCGATGTTAACATAAAAATGTATTAATTAAAAGTAAACGGATTTGATACATGTGAACCCAAGTTTTTTATGTTATCTAAAAAAACTGGGAAATCAACAGATTCGATCTGCACGAAAATAAAGCGATTACTTATAACCTTGATATCTGTGTTCGTAATACTTGAATGTTAAGAATGTTGACTTGAATGTCTTGAACTTGAACGTCTTGAATGTTTTTTAGCACTAGTGTGACTTTTAAATTGAATAGGCTTTTTTGGTTTTATATTTTACTTTTGCACAGTAATATAATTTTAAATAGAAATACTTCTATAGTCTGCTTCTGAAGTCTGGTATTGTTTTAGCATTGGCCAGTGGCCCCACTATTCAGTTGAAGTATTGACTGTGAATGATCAAAATAGACTTACATAAAGTTAATCTTTTAAGCAAAACTATGCACTGTACAAAGCTCTGTAAGTCACTCTTGATAAATGTCTGCTAAATTAATAAAATAAATATATCTTTTAAAATAAAAGACAAAAAGTGTTCACACCTTTTTGGTTGTGAAATGCTAGCACAACATGTCCACAGTTAAAGTATATGGTGTTTAATTAGACTAATTAAATCCATCAAAGATAAGATTTCCACTGACCATAAGTTTATTTATAAAGTGCTTTTCACAATGGTACATGGTTACAAAGCAGCTGTACAAATGACAGTGAACACATACAGAAATAGTATTTAAGACAACAATTAAGTAAAATTATCTAAGCTAATGTCAGCAGACTCCCTGCAAGCAAGCCAAAAGGGCAACAGTGGCCAGGAACCAAAACTCCATGAATTAATAAGTGGATAAAAATCCTTGACTTCACAGGAAGGGCCACTTCTCCTCTGGCACACTAAAGCTGCAGTCAGTTTGTGACAGTCAAATGCTGAGCTATGATGTTATAAAATTTAGCCCAGTCTAAGGTGTGTATTACAGCCCAGCCTGTAATACAAACTGTGAAGAAGTTATTGATGTTGGTAAATAATTATACCTGGTAAATAATTATACCTGCACCTCAATAGGACTATAAGGCAAAGTTCGTTCTGGTTCCACTGGGTGCGTGGAGAAACGGGAGGTGGACCCAAATGCAGGTTCTTGCAGGTTTTATTTAAACGTTGAGGCATGGTTGGTACAGGCAGAGTAATCCAAAAACTCAGTAGTCAAGAAAACAGGCAGGGGTCAAGGCAGGCAGCAAGCATCACAATCCAGGAAACAGTCAAAAAATCCAAAATCCACGAAGAGCAAAACGTCGAAGAAAAAAAAAAACAAAGAAACCACAAAGAATACAAAAACAACCATGATGAAGGCAAACACAGGTGAAGAAATACAAAAACCATGAAGAAGACAATCCACAGGTAAAGGCTGTTTGCTGGCATGCTGTTATATAGCCAGCAAACAGGAAGTTACAAACGAGGAAGCCAGTCGTTACAAATGGTCAATTGAACCCTGTATTTATGGTCTACAAAAAATGATGCAAGAAAAGCACCAAAAGTGTGCAAAAGAGTAATAGGCATGCTTTGCTTCGTAAGCACCACAAATATATTTAAATCAAACAACAGTATGTTTGCATGAAGCATTGTGAATGATGATAATAAAACAAAAACATAAAACAAATAAAACAAAAAACGAAAATGCTTTCTACTTACTTTTGAAGGATCCTTTTATCCTCACACACTAATTGTTTGTGTTGTGTTTTGATTTGCATGTTTATCTTGCTTATGTTTTTTTAATGATTGTTCATTAATTGATTGTTCATGATTGTTCGTTTAGTCTGTATAAACTCTGATTAGACAGCAGACAGGTGACTATAAAAGGGCATTACTTAACAAAGAAAAGCCCTTCCCATTTCATGCTCTCAGCAATGGCTCCCCATGGAAGAGAAATGTCACAAAATCTAAGAAAGGAAATCCTTTCTTTACACAAGAAAGGTGAAGGCTCCAGGAAGATCAGCAAAGCTTTACATATCAGTCAAAATACTGTAGCATAAGTGATTCAGAAATTTAAGATGGAAGTGCAACCATCTTACAGTGACGTCCAAGCCGTCCATGGAAGTTAACATCTCGACAGGAGCATCTTCTGATGAGCAGGGTTGAAGAAAATCGCCATGCAAGTTCACTGCAGCTAGCTAAAG
>JBAJNP010014917.1:0-10469 GCA_036877545.1 Yasuhikotakia modesta | reverse complement strand
AAAAAAACAGTTTGTCCCACAATAAATGTAACGTTCATTTTAAGGTGAGCTATGAAAAACTTAAAGTTTTGTTTTATTGTAGCCTCTCAGGTGTCGCTTCCAAAAGCTTGTAATTGTAATTGTGTATGGCTGATGTTATTGCCTCCTTGTGACTCATTGCTTTTTTGTTTTCCTCAGCTTGTAGGTTGCTTTGGATAAAAGCGTCTGCAAAATTGCAAAATGTAAACTGTAATACATTACTGTATGCTACTAATGTTTCCAACTGCATGGAGTCAATACCAAAACCACACACTCACAATTTAGAAGGAACATTCTATGGCAGAATTCATTACAGCGCTACACATTTATTTCACAGTGTCCGCCAATGTTGGCTCCAACTTGTAAAACTTTGACCTTTATGCGTCATAAAATGATGCGGGCCCAGAATTTGTCATCTCCCCTACATAATAAAACTATCAGACTGGATGACCTCATTTCCTGCCTATTTCCTGTCCCAGAAGTAAGAGCTGACCACAATTTCACACCTGCCCAGTAAACTTTCCAAACACAAAAGATCGGCATCAATTGGCTAACAGTCATCATAATTACAGAGCGCAGGCTCTCGGTGCAAACGTCAGCTAGCAGCCGTCATCAGCAAAACCCAGTCAGGGCTGATGAAGGCAATTAAGATTCGGTCCTGATATGAACTGACATTTAAAGCACCTGAGAGCCTTCCGACGTCTAATACCATAAGCAGCAGTTTCACCACTGAGCAAAACAACTAGCTAGTCTGGAACAAAATCACTGTTCAAAGCCACACAGCTTTAAATACCTGCATATTGGGATTTAATTGATTAAACCGGTGACTAAGAAAGAAACAATAGTTTTTTGTTTTATAAGAACAATTTTTGCTTTATTTTTGAACAATTTTTATTTGTTTTATAAGTGTTTGTCAAAACGGATTCCTGAGAAACCAAGGCTATATCCAAGGCAACCTCTAATTCATTTAAACCTAATTCAACCTAAGTAGCTTATCAATTAGCATCTCCCCTTTAATTAGCCTTTATTATATTTAACAGTGTGAAAATAAATCATGGACCTGCATGTTTTATTTCTGACAATGTCCACAAATTTAAGGTGCACTATATGTTGGTGGGGTTAGGAATTAGATTAGTAGGCATTATAAATAGCTTTATATAAAAATAAGTTTATAATAGGTCCTCATTTAGATAAGTGTGTACCTTTCTCTCCAAAGATCCATCTCTTGTGCATGCTGGTGGTGAAGAAGATGGGTGCTTGTGTGGCACACATGAGGAAGTCTGTGATGGCCAGATTTATTATAAACAAGTTTGCAGGTGTTCTGAGGGTCCGGCTCCTACACACACACACACACACAAAAATTGCAAAGGTTTCCATAAATCACTAGTGCTTCTCCACATACTTTGAGAACTTCCAATGCGAATTGCTTCTTTAAATTGTCCCATAACTGAGGTCTCAGTGAGGATGTTTGATCAATTTCCGTTTGTCTTCATGACATTATTACTAAGGTCATAATGGCAATGAAACTAAATGGCACCTCACAAAGTAAATGGCCAATGAATCACCACTTAATTAAATACTATATCAGAAGTATTACCATTTAATTCACAAGGTCACATTTTTAAACATTTCACTTAACACATTTGGTGTGGTATCTTTGATTGAAGGCTCTACATTCTTTTCATTAAGTATGTTTGTGTAATACTTAAAAGGGAATATTAATATAAGTGGAACAGAGCGGTGGAGGGAATTTCTAAAGGAGATGGGAAAACTTTTAAACATTTACACTCCTTGCATTGTGATTGACAGAATAAGTTTAACATATATAATATAGATATATATATGTGAACTACATATCTAAATGTTATTGACATGCAGTGTTAAGCATCAATACAACTGACCTCTTGGTTTCTTATCAATGAGTTCATACAGAGACTCACACAGTTTTATACACTTTATATCATGAATGCCCAGCAGGTCTCTCACCTGCTGAAGGCATAGATGACCAGGAAGTTGCCCAACATGCCAGTGATGCCAACAGCAAGGATCACAGCACCAATAGTGTAATGAGCGTGATCTGGCACATCCACTGTAGGGAATGGATACACAGACTCTTTCACCATGGCAACCTTAAAGACAGAGCAGTGAAAATGCATTAACAGCTCAATAACTGTTACGGCTTCATAATGAACTTTGCAGCAAAGCACATGGAACATATTTCAGCCTAAAACATCAGCAGCAAAACAGACATTATCATTATTAAAAGCAAAATAACAGAAATATACAAACAATATAAGTACATAGGAGATTTTTTTATATTTAAACCTATTATAGACTAATTCCGTCACTTATATCTTGGTTAAAGCTGTGTTTGTTCTCCAGCCATTTAAGTTACTTTTTTACATTTAAATTTGTGTCTATGTACAAAGCATTAAAACACAATTCACTTTCCAAGTATTAATACCACTACGGCAGGCCACAATTTCAACAGGATGAGTTTTCAAAGATCAGTTTCAACATACACAGACCTGCAATGTGAATTTTCTAATTTAGCCCTGACACCCGCAATATAAAGCCTTAAGAAATGTCAGTTAACTGACATTCAGAGCTGCTTAAAACCCTCACAGAAATGTGCCAGTGCAAATGCATTGGTAGCAGGTAATTAGATTTTGTATTATAAGTTCACAGACTTTCCAATATTAACCTTGTGTTAAATTTTACCTGTCAGAATCTGATTGATTTGTGGTGCTGACTGTTGATTGTTTGTTGATGTAACATTGACAGAGCAATTTGAGCAGTTAGATCTAACCTAAGATGAGCAATAAAAATTCATATTGACTTTATATCATCACAAGTCTATTATTTCATCATTTAGTTCTTCCAAAGTTATACATCTTTATTTTCAATGGAACACAAAACAAGGTGTGCACAGTGGACACGGTTCAGAGCTCTAAACCAACATACCAGATTCTGGGGTCAAATGTGTCCAGGCACATCAGAGTTCAGATGCCTAGTGTGAGGACACCCTTAAAACATAATAATGGGGACTGACAGCTTCAGAAAACAAACAATAACAACCTTTACATTTTCTAGCAGGTTTACAAGAACATGAAAGTGAGTAAATGATAGAAGTTAAATCTGGGTGAACTCTAAAAGATCAAAAAACGTCTGATTATAAAATAATCAGAACGAAAATGCTAACATTATTTCTGAAACAGGAATCCAAGAAATTTACATCAGGTGAAGAGCTCAGTTAAAAGATTTTAATTCTAGAAACAGTGAATTATATAGAATAATAATTTACTGGACATTGTAAAATATAGAAAGGAAAGCAAGTGTAAATATTTGTTTTTCACTTTGTGAAAAGAAATTCTGATTAGACTTTGGGATCTTATTTCATTATGATAAGAAACTCTGTATGCACACATTTCACTCAGCTAACATTTGTTTACTGCACTTTCCTCAGCAAGAGGTTTAATGAAAAATGGTTTAATAAAAAGATATTAAGTGGCAGAACTCAGGGCACTGCAGCAGAAGTCATATCAAGGCAGATGAGTGTAATCTCTGTGGCCACGGAGGATGAAATATGACAAAGCAGATTCTGTCACTGCCTTCTGATGTGGAGTCATCACTTTCCCAACAAACTGTCAAATTATTATCATTGTGCTGTGTTACATAACATATAAGCCAGTTTTTACAGAATCATCCATTTTACTCTACAGACACTGTATTTACCAACAACACAAACTGATGCAAAATCATTGTTCTCATCAACCACAGCATACAAAACATTTATAGCCCATTTTATGTCATCAAAACGTTTTAAACTACCTCACATCGTGAACAGCGCCGCTGAATTTATTTGTTCTGAAGTTGTTCCAAGCAGCCATTATGATGTGTTTTCATTCATTATATCTGAGTTTGGTTTAAATGAAGATCTAAGCAATGAAAACTTGCTGAGCTGAGATAAGAAGTCCTATTTTTCCGGAATGAAGAGGATTTCAGGGAAACTGGGTCTCACATCTGTTTTGCACTCAAGTGTAATATGACAGTAACTGTGTTAAGGCTCCTTGTTTAAGGATCTCAGTGTCTTAACATTCAAGAGCAAAAGGCCACCTCTGAGAAATTCAACTGCTAAATTCATACAGAAGGTTGCTGTGCACACCGACAAATGTTTATAGTAACAGATGCAAACCATGAAAAAATTAAAATCTTTCATGGTGATGTCAAATAGAGAAATATAATTCAAATATAATCATCACATAGGGTAATACATCACTATGTATGCATTACTAAATAAACAATGCTTTTATTGTGTCACTGTGAGTGTAAAGAATGCAAAGAAACAGAAACAACAGTGCAACTCAAACTGTGGCAGTAATTCGAGTCAGATAATGACAGCTAGTCTTTATTTTTTGTAGTCAGATATCACCAAATAAAAAAACAAATCTGAGCATTCACATACACATTACTATGCTAGTTTAAACTGGTATATTGTTCCTGAAATTAAACTACCTTTAAAATTTAAACTACCTTAAAACTGAATAGCTGTTAACTATTTATTTGCACATTTTTACCGCACCCTTGGCTCAAATAACTGAGCTATGAATTTACAGTAAGAATGGATGTTCCCAGCTGTCTAAATTCTCTCATGTTCCAGATACCACTGCTCCTGTTTGACTGCATTACCATGATTACTTAGCTCAGTTAGACAGTAAAGCTGCCTGAGCTCAGCTAAACACATGTCCTGCCAATACCTCCAGCTCTTTAATCTGAAACTGCTTCCCCTGCACAACCCTGAGCTTTTTGTTTGCAGTCTTTACATGCCGCTGTCCAACTTTCCTTGTGTCACAATAGCATGAAAGCTGCAATTCTGTCAGATGCATTCTTAAAATTCTGAGAGAATGTGGGGGTTTAAAATTAACAATTCTTAGTGTTATCAATAGTTTGCTAAATGGTTTTAAACACCAAGATAGTTATTAGGTTTTATCAAACAATAATAATAGTAATAAGATCTGAAAAATTGTTTTAAAAATCTTTCACATTTCTTTCACTCGGAAACAACCATATCTACTGGACTGTACTGTACTGTACTGTACTGTAACAAAACAAGATTCACTCCACTAAATTATCACACTAAGAGGAAGAGGATGTTTATGCTCATATATTGTCAGTAAGGCTGGCTTTCATGTGAGGTTTATTGCCATCAGTTTGGGAGAAAAACAAATAAGTTCCAGTTCTAAATACCCAAAATCCATTACTATTATTAATAGACCTAAATCTATGTCACTATGGCCTGGATTTAAAAGCATCTTTTGCTTCTAGTTCTTCCTGTGTGTCACAAGGTTTTGGGTCACATTTTATCCCAAGCATGTGTGTGCGTTTAATTTCCTGATAAATATGACCGAAATATGCATCCTTTTAAACATGATGCGCAAGGCTCATAATATTATATTTATATTAATAATGCTTCTCGTTCCCATTTTAACATATTACACTGGGTCCCATATACAGTTACCTTGTCAGGCTATAAATACAGCACCCCCTACTGGAAAATTTGTGTTAGAACGCTGTGGCAACAGATTGGGTCAATAACAGACTTGACTTAAACAATGATTTACATCCCACTTTTGGTTGTTCTACATCTTTAAAAGCCACAGTAAATCTCATTTTTAACAGAGGTAACACATTTCAGCTCATTCAACAGTTTTTAATGCATAAATAATAGTCTAATACGCTATACTATATTACAGTCTTAGAAAAATGACTTTAAAATCTTGAAAATAATGTATAATTTGTACTCTATAGTTATTGGTTAAACTGGACACTATTATTGCTCTTGGTCATGTGTAAAAAGACATTATATCAGCATTCTAGCAAGACATGAGGATAAAGACATGGATCTGGTAGTTTGGTGTCTATAAAACACTACGTCTATGGACTGAATTCAAAAACAACCTGAATATATAAGATGCGGTGTGTTAGTGTGACACAAACAGTCACAACCTATTTCTGATGACCAGTAATATGTATAGTAACTCATCACACAGTACAGGGATATTCAGAGCGTCTGTAACTCATCTCATGGCTCAATGTTTGAAAAATCATCTCAACAGTTAAAACCAAGACCCTTCACAGACCACAGACTGGAGACATACCGTATATATGGGAATGTGATTAACTTCAAGGGACGGTTTCAGTCATGTGTGTCTAGGAATTGATTTAAATGAGAATTTCCAAATGCAACACTTCAGTCTTAGATTCAGGCATGACCCATGAATCATGACAGAGGGTCACTGAAGACATTGTGGAAACTCAATACATGAATATTCAAACAGTTTAAAAAACACAGGTAACATACAACTGTTTCTTATTAAAATACCATAAACAGTTAAAAGATGCAATACGTATAAAGTAAATTTGAGATATAATTTATAAACACATTTGTATATTTCTCTGCTGCCTGGTTATTGTAGTGGTAAATAAGCAATAATACCTAATCGTACCTTTACATAACTAAACTGTGTGGTTGTATGACAACGCAATTCTGTTCTTGTGGCTTTTTGTCGCTTTATAACGCAAATATATTTTATCTCAGACATAAAAAAGCACAACAGTGATATTGAGAATATATTAAAGATCAAAACAGCATCGTATGCGAGTCAAGTATAGTTTTTACAAAGAGAGATACGTGTACAAGGGATAGCAAACATTTTAGGCATTTCTTTCCATATATTTTCACTCACACCTTGTTAGAGAGCAAAAAGCAATATGCACATGAAATGTTGTGAAAATGACGAGAGGCAATTGGTACAAACGGAAGAAAATGTGCATTACTTACAGATGTAGTCATGGGGTGTAAGTCCACCAGCCGGTAAGCGCTCACCGCGGAACTGTTCCACGAGGAGAGCGTTTCCACGATGCGCGTGCAGTTCGGGTCTTGGGTCGGGCACGAGATGCCCTTCCTCAGGGATCGCAGGGCAGCACTCATCATCACAGCTCAGCCAAAGACCTTCAGTCGAGGAAAGTGTAACACTGTAAGATTCACTCGTATTTACTGGTAACTGAAAGAGTGTGTGCAATTGTACGAGCCCTGCGCCTCAGTTGCGCTGTGGAAAGCGCAAGACTGAACCCCACTGAACCTACTAACCCACACCTTCATATTTAACACAGACACTTATGTAATAACATCACCATTACCATCATGACCTCACCCTATAAAAGTTGACTAAACGTGTCAAGGAATTAATCTGCAAGTAAAATTTAAGGATTTATAAGATACATTTTTACATTTTACGTTCTTAAAACCACCAGTGAAAATGCTATTTTCATTCTCTTTTAAATATATTACAGATTATGGAAAAATATCATTACAGTTGGAGTAAAATGTGTAGATAAAAGCTGGCATGTCTGCCTTTTGCTTTGACAGCAATAGCACACATTTAAGCTCAAATGGACACCGCAAGTTGAATCCTTAGGCATGTTGTCTTGTCTGAATTACTACAAAAACTTTAAATAACATAAAAGTTGACCAAAAGTAATCATATCTGAGATTTTTGCAGGATGTTAACAATATAAAATGAGGAGAGTTATTTAAGTTATTAAGTTATATCAAGTCACATTGATTTTGGACACACACCTGCACTTACTGAGGTAAATAAAGAATCAGACAGTCCTCCAATTTGTCCACACAATCCACCAGAACGGGTCAAAGTCATTTTCCCTGGTCTCATTTTTACTGAAAAACCACTAGACCCAGAGCTCTTAGAACCTGCCTTTGCAGAACATTAATCCATGCAACAGTTCAGGGCACCGATAGTACATCTGTGCTTTTGCAGTCACATGAAAGCACAGAAAATCCCAAAAGTTGAACCGTTGATCCAAAAAAGTTGGATTCGGTTCAGTTTGAAATGCAAGATGAAATGTGGTCCTAATATGTTTCCACAAAATTATTGTAAAAAGTAACTCATAAGTAACTAGCAGTTATGCCAAACTCACTGTAAAGTCACAAAATAAATTACATCATGCCTGTAACATATAAACATGTAAATGCATTAACTAACTTTTACAAACCTCTGAAGTATTAAGCCAATTTACCTCAGGAGTCATGTTATGACAATAAAGCTAAATTCTGACCTGTGAATTGATGACAGCAAGTTAGTCTGGATAGGCTAACTTAGACTTTCAGTTTTTTAGTAAATGATAGCATGTAAAATTATTCTGTAATATTACAAAATATTCTGCAAAAGAAGTAGTATTTTTAGTAATCGTTTCTCTCAGACAAATGTTAAACAAAAGGTGATAAACTAAGGAAACCCTTGGGCACAGAACAAACCTGTTCAAAGATGTTTATTGACACTGTATTGCTTAAGGGTTGTCTGTTGCAGAACGGGAAAGAATTAGTCACTGCCAGTTTAGAAGCAAACATTGTATTCACAATATACAGCAAGTTCACTCTATACACCCAGAAAACAGAATTGTAAATGACATACATTGTACTTGTATTACCTTCTACTCAAGTAACTGTATCAGAACAGTCTTCAAGTTTGTGAACTGTGTCTCCAAAGGCTAGAATGAAAAGCACAGTACAACAATTAGAGTAAATACCCACCATTATAAAATACGAGGTCAGCAACCATATGTTCTTCTGTAAACAGAAGTAATAAATGAAAGACTGAACAGCCTTGTGAACAAAGATGAAGAAACATCCCAAAATCTATGGAGTAATTTTTCTCAAATTTGAAGTGTTTAACTGACTGAATTGAACCATGTCTTCCATAAATGTGTATAAAAGTGAATCAGAGAACAAACAACAAAGCAATCTTCCTGAGCACACATGTAACAAGTTTTCTTGTAGAGCTATTTTGCCCGTATTAAGTAACCTTTACACTTTCCAGCACAACACTTTCTTAAAGTTTATTTTTAAAAATAATGTTCTTTCTTAAACAGATAAAATATGACTCAGCCCACTAAACTGTTTTGGTTTCTTCTTGGTCCATTTCCATATAGTAGTTGATTTAACCCACTTTGAATTTTATTAAAACGAAGATTTCCCATAGTGATTAGATTAATGCTTATTAAAGTCATGCCAAATGGAGGGATTTCAGAACAAAATCTGTCAGCTGGTTAACTTTACAGACCAAAAGACCACCCATTAAGATTCTTAGACAGATCTCTAGCATAAAATAACTAGTTTCTGTTATTTTAATAACCTATATTAATCATTTCTATAAACATTATTACCTGAGTGAGAGTTTAGCTGGTGATGTCACAGCAAATATGTCATGACCACACTAGGGTTTTGATGCACGTTAAAGTCAAGCTGACGTAAGCTTAAGTACTGTTTTTCTCACTCGCTGCCTCCAACATCCGGTTTGTATTGATTTGATAGACAGTGTCAGGTGATGCAGCAGCGTGAGAGATGCCCTGGGAATGACCCACTTACATTTCCATATCACTGCACAAGGCAACAGTGCTAAGAGATATTGACCCTCATATATGATGGCCCTACCTCATATGCATGTGCAGCTTGGCAACAGACATACAGAGCAATATTGTAAATAAGGTTTAAAAACTGAAAGCATTGCTCACCACATTTTGTGGCCATATTCCCTATAGGTAGCCCCTATAGGATATCTATTTGATTGACAAATTTACCAAAGAATACTTTTCTTGACTACTAATTTCAAGCTTATAACCTTTTAATAAACTTTTCATACAGCCATCTGTGAAAAGTCTGTAGCGGCCTGGTTTAAAAATGTGCATTTTTGAAAGTCCTAAAATGTGAAGTGTTTTTCATTCAGTCCTTTGTTGAGGAGAAAATGCTTTACAAGAACAGACTCTACATTTCAATCACACAATTTGACCTTCATCTGCAAGCAGTTCTTAAAGATCTATGATGTTCGTTTTGACTCCAGCTCATTGCAGAACTACAAGGTTACTACAAACTACAAGCCCTTGTGTGTTTCCCTGTCCAAACAGCAATACTCATTTTACATCAAATAGAATTGACAGTTCCACCTCTGACCTCAACGTGTTGCTTTCAGTTTTTGTTTTGTTTACAGACTGTTTGCCATTGCAATGTGACAGTGGTTAACATCAGTGGTATCTTTCCTAGTACAAATCCTGCAGTATTCCCAACAAGTAAGAGTAAGAAAGGACAACACATTGCTAAATTCTGTGCTTCAGATGTGTCCATGAAGAAAATGTTAAGGAAATATTTTGTAATTCCTATAATTCCTGCCTCCTTACATTTCCCTGCATTTAAATACCTGTAAAATGACATCCTTTATTTTTAGACTCAGTGCACTTCAGACTAATGTACAAGAGCCTCCCACATGTTTCCAGTTGCTCTTGAAAAAACTGTCTGCCAATATTATAAATATTAAATAATTATAATACACAATGACTACACAATAGTGTACCTTGTTTCCAACACAGGCAAGAGAAAA